>JAGXCT010036239.1:0-112427 GCA_022495035.1 Philopotamus ludificatus
ATTTATTTGTGTATCTTATATTTTGACAGAAGACATTCGAAATAATAAAAAAATACATGAAAATTATTGCCAAAAATTGTTTTCACATTTTTGTTTTTTTTTCCAAAAGTAAAAAATACTAATACAACTATACACAATTTATGCGCTTTTAAATAACATTAGTGTAAAAATATTCGTATTATTAAAAACACTTTTTACATTTTCCAATTTCTTCCAAAAGTAAAAAAAACGCTCTTTACAATTAAACACAGGAAACTATTTTGACAACTAAAGACAATATAAGCATCAAATATGGCTATCAATGTCAAAATACGTCAGAGATAAATGTAACAACACAATGGTCATATTCTGAATAATTATTAAAAATCTATATATGTATATATTTTCGATTTAATTTGAGAGTGTAAATCGAGGGATTGAACCGATTTTATGATGATGTTCATATTATTATGATGATACAGATATTGATAATTATTGTTTTAGCCATAATAAAGCTAAACAATAGTATTAAGTTACATGTTTGTAATAAAAAAAAAATCCTAAAAATTCTTTCTAATTTTTTCCAAAAGTAAAAAAAATCGCTATACACTCTTCAAACAAAAATGTAAGCATGTAATATCACTACCAATGCCATGATACGTCAAGGTGTAAGAACTCAATGAAAAAATTGTGATAATCTGAATATTTATTAAAAAATTAGGATATATATTTTAGACAATAGATCCACGGTGTAAATCGAGGAATTAAATCTGTTATACCTTTTTTATGCGCTTTTAAATATTTTTTTGTAAAACTTTCTCTAAGATTGGATAGGCTATTAATTTAATAACGCATATTAATCTGATGATTATATTATAAATCCGTAATAAAGCGAGACATCAGTGTTAAAATATATGTATTGATGAAAAAAATGTGCGAATCTTTTGCCAAGAGTTTTTTCACATATTCCAATTTTTACAAAAGTAAAAAAATCCAACGAAAAACAACCCAACGAAAAACAACCCAACGAAAAATATTATAACATTCTAAATATTAATATTATTAAAACATTTTGAACGAGCAGATTTACCGTGTAAAATTTACACGGTAATTCGAGGGTTTAATTGTATTTTATTTTATGATGTTTTGAAACATTTTTTGTATAATTTTCTCTTAGTTTTGGATAGCCTAATAATTTATCAATGTATATTAATCTGACGATTTAGGCATTTGTTCTGAACAAATCTGAGTTTTATGATAAAAAATGTTGAATTCAATATAAATTAAGCCATTAATTTTTAGTAAAAACATAATTCATCCCAAATTTAAGCGATTGCCATAAATTTTTAGTCAACAATCATTTGAGCCAAACGTGTTTTTGAGTATTCGAACAACATTATTTTAAAGTATTCAATAAAACACAGTGATTAATATATCGTTTATATAATATATTTTTAATGATTTTCTAGCAAAACAAAAAAAATCGCAATAAATTTGCAAAAAATGTTACAAAACGAGTTGGGAGAAAATTAGGCTACAACATACTAATTTTATTTAAGCTTAATTATTAACATATTTCAGCATTTTTTCCTTGAGAATACCGCCGAAGTGTTAATGTCGTTAAAAAAAAGTAATAAAATTATCTCCGCATATTATTTAGATCAGGGATGAGCAACCCGAGGATGCGGCCTTTCAAAACATACATTTTGACTTTTAAAAAGTTAATAATATTTAATTTTTGTATAATATTATCATAAGTTTCTTCGAGGGCGGCTCGTCCTTAGGGGCGACCGGGACTCTGCCCCGCATACTTTTCTCTGAATAATAAAATAATAATTAGCTGAAATATGCGAAGAGAACCGTATTTTTTATGTGTTGGGGCATTCTTGTATCTGCCCTGATTACATGGTCGCTAGCTTTGAAGCAAACGAGCGTTGTTATATGCCAGTCAGTGGAGATAAAAAGAAAAGTTCCGTATTACCGTATACAGAAAGTCGCTTTTCGTTTGCTGCATAAAGCTCTCTATGGGTCAGGCCTGTATGTGCCCCACCGGTCTATATTTTCTACCTGATTTCATTATCAACTGATTTAAAGCCTCCATAATTCGATCAATTGCCAATTTAAAATTTTAAAACTTTGGGGATAATTTATTTCGAGAAAAATACATATTTTTATATTAAGAGATTTCTTTATTACATTTTTATATATTAATAAAAAATATTTTTGTTTAATTTCACAATAAAAAAATGATATTTCTTATCATTTCCTTGGTTCGAGCTCACTGTACTAAAAATATAAACAGTTCATTTTTTTTTGAAAATAAAGGTAGTGGGGCATTTCAACCCCCTCATGCCAGAACTGTTTTTAAAGTCACGAGCTCACAAAGTCATTCAGTGTTTGGTGCTAAAATACCATATTTATTTAATGGATTTCTACATATATATATGCCCTAATTCAACGGGCGTGTAAAATCAAAACCGTGTTATACGAGGGTCATGTGTTAATATGATTTAATTTACACAGATGAGGTTACTCATTCCTGATTATGATGATAATTGTATTTTTTAAGCCACTAGTCTTCACCATTGATTGATCGTTACGTTCTAAATGTTTCAATGAGCCCAGTCTCCTCCGGCATCGGTCCAGAAACGCACAAGCACGATTACAACATCAATAATGACATAATCGAGTCGAAATTGATAACACATCGCCCGGTCAGCGGGTATCGATACTTTTTTGTTTTACGAGCATCGCCGTGCCCGCGGCGACGATGCCTGTTGCCAGGGGTTTTAAATTGGTTTTGTCAAGGAAATTGAGCGTGTAATTTGGCCCACCGACCGGAGACCGACCGATGCGACCGATAAATTATAAATTTCAAGGTGCCCATTACCTGGACTCGGGCTAATTCATTCCCGGCCCCGAGATCTGGCTGACGGTAATGAAGCTTGTCGCATTAAAGGTTATTTATGGCCGCGTGTGCAAGACGGAGATCAGTGCTCTACCGCCACGACCATCGGCATTGTCAATGATGGACTGGTGGACTCAGATCGGACCATACTTGATGCGTCTGAAAAAAAAACCGGGTTGTTTGTAAACTTCGTGTAAATTAATTGGCGAAACGATTCCGATTCAATTTCAATGGAATCTTCAAGAAAATAAACAAAAAATCAACATCAGTAATCAGATAATTATCAGAATTAATTAATTTAATCTATAAAATATGTGCACTATGATTCTTGGGGATATTTTTTTTAAATATTAACGTGTCTAAAAATATGTCCACTGAGTGTATACAATAAATCCATCTCTTTGCAAAAATAAAAACTTATTAGATCGGACATAATATTGCGGTATGTGTATACGGACAGAATATTGCGGTACACGCTACATGTAGATGCTTTATATGCTGATTTTAAAACAAACACCATCACTTAATTCCCTCTTGTTTAGATGTAACGACTAGTTAAAATTCGAAAGAATCATGTGCATGGACGTCATGCGCACCGCATTGAAAGGGTAACTTTTTTATAATTATCCAATTTATCAGTATAGTGTTGAGATATCAGTATGAAGTTCAAATAATTAAACATAAGTAAATAGTAAAAAATATGTTGCTTAAATTATATTTTTGATTTTTCGGTCAATTATCAAAAATTTTCAGTTTAAAAGAAAAACTCTACGTTAATTGTATCAGCTCCAAAAAAGACATTTAAAATTGATAAGTTATTAAACAAACAATTTTTGACAGGCAACGAGGGATTCACGGTGAAAAGAAAGAACGTCAAGGGCTTTATGGGGCAAAATAGTTTGGGACACTTTTATATAAATCATTTTCTCACTGCGAATTCTTTTCATAAATTAGATTTTGATCAAAATTAAAAAAATATTATTATTTGTTTAAAAATCATAATTTTCTTTTTAAATTAAAAAAAAACTGGGGGAGGGGGTCTTAGACCACCTTTGCCCCCGGGTCTAAAATTTCTAGCATCGCAACGAATCGCCCTCAAAGCATCCATTTTGAGCGATGAAACGACAATTAGGCGCCGATAATCGCGAACAGCGACAAATATAAACAGCGTATAACAATTTTCCAATTTTATTTATTGTAATCATATTTTTGTTTGACTTATTGCCCACGTTCTGAGGTCATAATGATGTATAGTCATGGAAAATCTAAAAACTAACTTCATACACTTTATTTAATTTTTTAACATTTTTAATACAATGTTCGTTATTATTTTATGTTTATATTTTTATTTTTTATTTACATATTAGTTTAAATTTTTAAATGAAACCTATAATTTTTTTGTGTGTGATTGGCAACCTGGGTTAGCCTGCGATGCCAATCACGCATCATTTTTCTATGATAAATAAATAAATAACACGAATCTGAAGTTTTGGATCTTTGGGTTTAAGTGTTTAATCGGTTTGTCAGAGGATATAAAGCTCCATTTGAATAAGAAATAAATGATACAGGTTTTTCACTTCAAATTAACCCTTTTGCATTTCAAAATAAACCTTTTTCATTTAAATGTCTAATGAAAAAGGGTAAATTTTCTTGTGTGTCAAGTGACGTCACTTATTGAGCTAGTATTAAAAAAAAATTAACAAAAATTTGATCCTCTTCTCAAAAAGGTTCACCATCAATGATATAGGACAACACATATATAATGTATGATTTTTTCATATCATTTTTCATGCGTTTTTTTATGTACCGCATAAAAAAAATCGCCCAAACAAATAGCGCACAAAAACAGGTTTATTTGTAATTATTTTCCATTAATCGGTGATCTAGAACGTATTAATTACATTTAAAAATATTATGTATTTTAAGACATAGTCTTTTTTATTTAATTGATCAAAAAGTCTAGTTCTGTACAATCTATAGCGCCTATTGTAGTTCTAGAATCTCTAGAAACATCTATCCATAATTCACGACACTGCCAATTTGGGAGTTTGCACTAATTGAGCGCAAATGGGCTGCCGTTTAATTAATAAGGCGTATGGCAGCCGATAATTAGGGCCGGCGTTTCATTATCACGATACGACAGTACCGGCTCTTCCCGTCTCCCTTCGACCCATGGGCTTTGTTTTCGCTAATTAGCGAACAGGATCGACACCTGCGTCCTGGTTCAAGGATGTGCGCGCGATCGGCTTAATTGATCTTGAATAGAATTAACAAAATCAACATTATTCTTTTTGTATTACATATGCATGTCTCGGGGGGCAGCTGTGACCACTGAATCCACTTGGAGAAATTAATATTCGCAAAGGTGCAATTAAATTGAAATCGGCATTAACAAATTGGACGTGTAAGAAAAATATTTATCGAACACTCTTAACTTTAAGGAAAAATGATAATCGGACATCGGGGCCCGTGACATTTAGGGGCCTCGGGGCCCCACGTCATTTAGACCCCCGTAATTAAAAGATTTTTCAGGCGACGTTAACAACCATATTGCAAAATGTAATAATCTGAAAGTTAATCGATTTAAAAAAATATTTGGCAAGTCTTTCGATTGTAATATTTTTTTTATTTTCGAGTAGTTTATTAAGTTTAAAGCAAAGGAAAGAATATTGTAAATAGATTTCATATTGAATTACGCTTCTTATCAGTCGCATAATTACTTAAGGCAAAACGATGCAAGGAATCGGGGGCCTTTAGATTTGGGGCCTCAATTTTTTCTGAAAAATTAATAATCTTTAACTTAATAATTAGATAATAAAAAAGAAGAAAGATATTAAGCAATTCAAATTAAAACGTTTAATTTTGTTTATATTTTTGTGATATGAAATTATAAAATGCTTCTACAACATTTAAAAATATACGGCGGCTCGAAACCAACGGCTTTGTCCGATGGGGTCTATTTTGTATGAAATGAATGTATGAAAATATACCCCCAAATATTTAAATTCAAGATATTGTTGAATTCTTCGATAATACCTTGACATTTATTATAAAAATAGATTTTTCTAAGAATAAAAGTAGTTTTTAGGATTTATTTACTAATCAATATGACACGTAAGCGACGTGTGAACTTGACGATGTTTCGCCGCGACCGAGGCACAGCAAGATATTTTTTCTCGCTCGCACTTGTACATGTGCGATGTTTTTACTCGTTCGCATCCGGTACTGAACGATAAAAAACATCGCACCCGTGCTAATGGAAAATAGTTTTGTTGTTTTTGATTTTTTTTCGCAATTGCACACAATAAAGATCAATGATTATTTATATTATTTATTTGACATTTTAAGACATATACTAAATGTTTGGGACATGTAGGATTTATACTAATAGAGTTATTCGGGGAAAAACATCAAAAGCTTAGGGTCCCAAATAGACCCCATCGGTACGGCTAGAATAATAAAAAAAACCTTTTTTTTATATTAAATTTCAAATTTTTCTCTTTGCGCTTTGTATTCATTTTTAATTTTTTTTTAATAAATTTCAAATTGCCTATTCACTTATTTTCCTTAGACGAAGTTTTCAGGCAAACATAAAAATATTCTCGCTGCCTAGCTCTATTTTGTAGATTGTTTTTATCATCTTTCGGTCAAAGATCAAAAATTTCCAGTTTTAAAAAAAAAACTCTATCTAGGTCAATTGTTTCAGCTCTAAAAAACACATTTAAAGATAGTAAGTAATTAAAAAAACAAATTTTGACAGGCAACCGGGAGGGATTCACGGGAAAAAAAGTTTGGGAACCTATGCAATAAATTGATTAGATAACTTCAATTTTTTTCTCTGCATGGCGTTAATTTTTCATACTTTCAATTATTTATCTTAGACGAGATTTCCAGTTTTCAGTCAAACATCAAAATGTTTTCCCCCGCGAATTCTTTTCATAAATTAGATTTAGATCAAAAATAAATAAAAAACCATTATTATTATAAATATTCGTTTAAAAATCATACTTTTCTTTTTATCCCAAACATTTTTTATGTACATATTTACAAATTAAAAAAGTGGGGGTTGGGGCCACTCAAAACATCCGTTTTCAACGATTAAACGACAATTCGGCGCGGAACAAATCGGCACCGACAATTCCGCGCCGACAATTGCGAACAGCGACAAATATAAACAGCGCATAACATTTTTTTTTTTAATTCTTATTAACTTCTTTATCTATTTCAGCAAACATCACCAGCAACAGAGTCCAATTAAATGAATCGACGGGGCGATTTTTTTATCGTCGCTCCCGATCGACGCTAAACGGGGGCACCTCGTCTCCCCTTCCCTCCCCCATCGGTTCTTGGGTCCCGATCTCGATAAAGTCGGAGGCATTCGACCCGATGGTAATTAATGAGATAAGACGGCGTTCAATTTACAATTCGGAACTAATGGCCGGCCCGGGTATTTGTGTTATGGTTCCGGTCCATTAAAATTCTTCTTCTTCATCTCTCGCCGTCTGCCCGAGCCTCTGGAAGAGCCGGTCCTCTGTCAACCGTTTTGAGATTGGGCGCGTTTAATGCGCAGGCGCAAATTAGTATAACACGCTGGGCCGGCTCATAAATTTGATTTGTCCGGTCGTTAACAATTTGAATAATCGGCGGGACTGCGATGAAAGGAATCCATTAGCGCGATGATGGCGGTGTGAATTTTAATTTCGTGTTTTAAGCCGATATCTTAAATATGTTATTAATATCCGTCTGCGAATGGTGGTATTTAACTTTGGGCATGGGAGGAAGCTGGCTCCGGGTCAAGGCATGGTAAGCCGGCGAATTTGCTGGGACGTCTTCGTGGGCAATAAACAGCGTGGAATAACTCCAAAGTTTGGAGCACTGGCTTAGTTCTAGTGTGGAAGCTGGAGCGTCAGGAGATTATGTTATCAGTGGTGCAATGAACTTTGAAAGTAAAGTTACAATTTATAAGATTTCATTCATAAAAACCAAGATGAAACGTTGTTTCGCATCATTTTAAAAATATTATTAATTTATTTATCAAAAAACTTGGTTCATTAGTTTTGGGACACTGTCTGGGAATACTGACACGTGTTCATTCAAATGCGTATGACCGTGATTTATGGAATGAAATTTTGGTTCACTTTGATAAAAATATTTGCTTATTTTATTATTCTTTCCCTGTGACTTCGAACCAGTTGAATAACTAGTCTATCTACAAATTGCACATACATTTGTAGTTTTACGTTTCTTTTTAGCTTACTTTCTATAGATTCTAATAATAAATAGGTTCCAAATAATTGGTTAGAATATTTAGCCTTACTATTCCATCACCGATAATAAAATTAATTATTTATTGTGAAAAATTATTAGACAAAGGGTACGAATTTTTCGTCAAATTTGAAATTCTTGATGACGTGGAATAAATGAATGTTAAATTCTCCTCATCGTCTGTCTCATCGCTAGATTATGCACATTTCTTTCGTTTTGCAAGGGATGATTTTTTACAATTCTGAATGAATGTGCTATTAATAATCATTCGTTAACTTTCACAATCATTACTATTATAATTAACATTATCGAACGTAAAAGGGTCATCATCACTAATATCGAAATAATCATTAAATTTGAAAACAAAAGTTTCATTATTTTTATTATTTTCCATAGATTTTACTGCTTCACTATTTTTATCAAATAATTATGTATGTAATGGAATTAAAAAAATAATAGTTCCACAAATATGGTCACAGTATGATATGAAGAAACCGACAAACTGCTACAAAAATATTGGCATATGAAAAATATCGATAAATGCAAACATATTTCTGAGAATTAATTACGCGTAACTTTAAATTTAAATAAAAAAAGTTGGGTTTCTTCACATTTCGCAATCCTTCTCGATACTTAAAAGCAATAATATTTCGTAAAATTTAACTGCGTCCCATTGAAATCGGCGCATAAACTTATTCCGTCTGTGGGCCATAACTGCTGGCCTTCAGAGTTGCCTACCGATCTTACTTGGTCCAACAGTTATGGCCTTCAGAGTGGAAAGGGTTAAAAATATGTTTAATTAATTCTTCTTTACCTATGCAGTAGATACTCAGGTACAATTGAATTACATAACTTTATAAAATATTTTCAATAATGACGATAAAGGACCATGTGGGCAAAACAACGATATATCGTTCCTTAGTAACCCGAGGATAATCCGCGTTTTAAAAAATAGATTTACTAGAACGTATTTACGTCGCAGCGTATTACTTTACGGCATATCATTATAATCATCAGTTGCCAGCCACTAGACACTCACTTGCTGAGCGTATGTGCCTTACCAGACATTCGAATGGTTGTTAAGGCCAAAGGAACCTGAGCCTCACTCGTGACGTGAGGGCTCACCTTTTGTGTCCATACCGCAGGGACCCAAGTCGGTTTTTTCTGAAGAGTTTTCTCTTTCTTGGCCATTACTGGCATTGGATCTGTATCTACTACCATAGTTGGTATCGGATTTTATCCTCCCAAGTGTGTTCTGGTAATTAAGAGAGGGTTGTCACAAGCAAAAAGTGATAAGTCTCAAGCGATCATTGATCTTGTTGCGCAATAGCAATCCTTTCATCACGGGAAAGTCTCTCATAAGAAGAGGAGACCCCAATAAGAAGGGACGAAGCTTTAGGGTTTTCCTTTTTCAGGGCATATCCTTTATAGACCAAGTATATATTTTTAGGAGCTTAGTTAATAATATTAATGAGATAGTCTTGTGTATGCGGTTTTTTGTAAAGAGTTTCCCTCTCTTGGCCATTGCTGGCATTGGGTGTGATGTTCTAACACTGATGGTATCAGGTTTTACCCTCTCGACTATTCAGGCAAGTAGGAGGGGTTTGGCTCGGTATTCGTTCTCATCTTATCTAGGCGTTTTCTGCATATAACTAGTCGCAAGTGAGTATTGACCTTCTTGCGCTATAATTATATCCTTTCATAATGGGAAAGACCTCCTCAAAGAGACGATCCCTTAGAAAGAAGGAAAAAACAACAAAGTTTCGAGACTAGACCATTTATCAGTTTAGGGTTTTATATATTATTTATAATATGATCAGCATATAAAATATGAAGTTGAATAAACTTGTCAAATGACATTAAAAAGTTCCTAAAAAGTCTTATGACCACTGTTATAAGGTATAAATATATTTTTTTGCTTTTACTATCCAATAAATGTTAAGTTGAAGTAGTTTAATTTTCAGCTCAATATGTTGATTAATAAAAACAATTATAACGCTTTTTTGTAAGAGCGGATAAGTGAGAAAAACAGATCTAAATTAATGAACAAATATTTTAAATAATGTACGTGGAACATTGTTGACAATCGCTGAGCCGAGGCACGGACACCGATACTACTGAATCACCACGTGCGATTTAAATAGTTATGTTCATATTCATATTTTACATGTTTTTTATGACTTTCTTTTAATATGTCGTATATTTATTGTTAGCTGTGTTTATGAGCTGATTTTTAAAACAAACACCATTGCTTAACTCCCTCTAGTTTACATGTAACGACAAATTAAAGTTCGAAATAATCTCGATCATGTACGTCATGCGCGTCGCACTGAAACGGTTAAATCAATCTATAAAATGTTATTTAAATTATAGAAAATATGGCAAAACAATATTTGCATATTTAGTCTATAAATTCGATATAAATATTATGAAAAAATAGTTTATTTAATTAAAATTTTATGCAAATGTTAATTTCTAAAATATATTCATGGAAGTCAAATAAAAACAATAAAATTCCATTCTTAGAGCCATCAATGAAATACGATTTCCATAATACACGAACAGATGCAACGTCACGACACCTTTCATTAGCAATTAAAACCACTTAAAACATTTATAAGTCGCGTCCCTTTTTTTACCGAAAAAAAAATTAATGCACCATTTAAAAAAAGGGGGCCGACATACAAACTTCTAGGTGTCATCCAGTCGACATCGAACGCCCTATTTAATGCTAGAGATAATAGAGGAAAAAAAACATTTAGAATCCCTCTCTAATAATATAACCGGCCGCATTATTTATACGACAATCGATCGTATAATGCGGCAATTTATTATTGAACATGTCGTTGCTGGGTTCTACCATTGGTCGTATTCCACTGTCAGCAACGACCAATTAACCACCTCCTCAGTGTCCCTGCGCAGTCAGAGGGACCAGCTCATTAAAACAAAAAAGAGACCATAAATTGATTGCGACGTTTCGTCTCTCTCTGTAAGCGGGAAACCAATTCGCTCGCGTTATGTAAATGCCGTCGAAGACATCTCTGTTACATGGTAACATTGTCTCGGAGCCGGGCCCCGTCCTGGACCAAATGAGCCATTGTAATAAATGCTAATTTGAAGCGCTGCAGAATGATACGAGATGCATTTATGCAGCGAGCGATGCACTTGCGCGATCCGTGCGTGCAATACCGCACCAGTTAGAAGGGTCTCGTGCGGTCCAATGCAATTTTTGGCATTGTGCGCGCTGGATCCGAGTTTGGCTCGGCTCTGCGGTCAGAATCTACGTCCGCAGATGTAAGGGCAGTCGCAGTCGGCGGTTAATTTAATTCTGATGTCTCAATACCTCCCAACGAGAGGGGCCATTACCGAGGGCCGGTGGCTGCCGGAGTAATGGCTCGCTCGCTCCGGACGACGGTTCGCGGATCGAATCCCAACAATGCAGCAAGCACTTCTTTATCGCGATATCGGGCATCGGCAACCATCGGCTCTGGAATCTACCACTAATCCATACCAATTTCCATTCAAGACAAGCACTCCACAAGGACAAGAACATAATCGCCAGCGATTCGTATCACATCTTCAATTCTTAAGAAGGGCGATCGATCTAATTTTCGACTTAATTCCGTACGATCGACTGAGATGACTCCTCCCGATGGTTGCCGACCGTGGGTACCTCTGGCCCCTGTGTACACATGGAGTGGGCTTGTTGGCCACCGCGCCGTCCAGGTATCCGGACCAATCAGTGACCATTATATGTTAATGGGCCTATTAGAATATGCACGGGACAAGGGCCCGAGTCGCGAGACCTTAAACCACCTCCCCGACCGCTTCATAAACAGGAGCCCTCTCATTGTTAACATTAAAGAAGAGATTTAACACCGCGATGGTGCGCGCCATTGTTTTTGTTGGTGTCATTAACGTCGCCGGTCGAGCGGCTCGTTATGACGGACGTCGGTCTCATTGTTTGCTAATGGTGCGTCGGAGGCGACCGCGGGATCGATGATGAGGACCGCGATCGCTGCTGAGGATCGATCCTCGGTCACATTGCATGAAGAACGCGTCAACTCCAGCGTAGACCAAGTGATGATACCAATAGATCAATTCCAGTATCCTCACTTTAACATTTATTTTTTTTGGCGCGGAAATGTCGGTTTTTTAGTTTAGGGTCGCGCTGAAATGTCGTTTCGTCTGATTTTTGTTTTAGCAAAAAATAATGGTGAATTTTTATAAGATGAGCTGATCTAGATCTAGTAGACCCCTTGGGGGTCTATGAAAGTTTTTAAAGAGTACCATAGCATTCGAGGGGTCTATTGGATAGAGAAGTGAGCCACTTGTAAAATTAGATAGTAGATTATAGCAAATGTAAGGGGGTCTATGAAGAAAATCATTTAGTTAAAATGGATCTTTGTAGGAAAAAGATTGGGAACCACGAATATAGATAAATATCGTAACAAATTGTAATTAATAATAATAATAATAAAGAAAATAATTGAAAACCATGTTTTAATATATATTGAATAATTTATTTATTTTCTCCCGAAGAACCTATCCCCATATTTATATATTTGTTAGTCTTGGTATACGACGTGATTTACTTGAACCTCTCTTAAAATTATTGCATAGATTTGCAAAGGTTTTTCTTTACATTAATGTAAGTGGAAGAGGAAGAAAAGGATATTTTTTAAAATTTAATAAAAAAAGTTTTTTTTTATGCGTGATTGGCGACCGGGGTTGTTCTGTAATGTCAATCACGCATTGTTTTTTATGGTAAATAAATAATAAATAAATAAATCAATATGTATATTTTGCAATGTTTTCGAATTATATTTAATTTCATTTAAACTTTTACCTAAACTTTCACAGAAAAGCAAAATTTAACCTCATAATTTGTATTGCTTTTGCTCTTTTTCTTTTAATTAGCTAACCCCAACGTTAAAAATACTTTTTTGACAAACTCCAGGGCCCCCCAAGGGCCCCTTAATGCCGATGGTCCCATGCCTTGAATCCTTTTGACTTTGATTTTAATGTAAATAAATTATATCGAATTATTTTTTTTTACAACTTTTCATATTGCATCATATTTTTAAAATGTAATTAATATAAAATATATTTATTATTTATTCTAATCTTATTTTGGACAAAATTTTTATGAACACACAATATCAATCATCAATTCATCAAAAATCATTAAATTCTAAACAATAGGAAATCTTTGCAGTTAAGAGTATCAAATAAGAGAATTTAAAATATAGCACAAATTTTAGCATAATTTGAATAATTGATTTATTATTTATTTTTATTATAACTATACTTTATCTTACTATTGTACAATATATAAGAACATATAACTTAACATAATAAATTTTTATTTGAACCTAGCCGTGCCGATGAGTTATATTTGGGACCCCAAGTTTTTGATTTTTCTCAAACAACTCTTTTAATATAAATCGTACAAAAGTCCAATAAATAAATATTGTACATAATCGATGACCTTTATTATGGATATTTTGGATTTTTCTAATAATATATTTTATGAATAACTATTTTTATTCATAGAAAAATCCATTTTTTTTAAAATGTCAAGTTATTGTCGAATAATTTATAAATTCTTGACTTATTGGGGTAAATTTTCATACAAAATATACCCCATCGACCTCAGGCGTTGGTTTCGACCCTCGTATAACACGAGTTAAAAAAACTGTAGAAGTTTAATTATATATTTTATTTTTTTTATAAACTAAATAAGAAATATAAAAATACTTTGATTTTACATATTAATCATTTTTCATCACTCTCATTAACAATATTATTTATTCCACTTCTTTTTACGTCAGTTACGTTACTTCCGGTTTTTTTACGTCAAATACTTTTTGCAAATTTTGCAAATCAAATACACACTTTTTCTATTGAAATGTCTATTGAAAAGGGCTCAATTTGATTTGCAAATGGGCGTATTTGACGTAAAAAACCTGTATAAGTATACACCTGTCCCTCTATTAACGCGGTTTTTTTTAACGCGGTTTTACAAAAACAGTTTTTTTTTTCTTCGCGCGTCGAAAAATGTCGAAATTCAAGGCATATCTATAAGTAAGTCTGAATCAGAAGAACCTAATTTATTTACTTCTACAAATATAACATAAGTTATCCAATTGGCTATAAAATTGGAAAATATGGTGATAAATATCGACCCTAATGTTGAACGAGCTTTAAAAATTCAACGAGAAATAAAAAATATTTATTTTCCTTCACAGAAAGTATAAAAGAAATATTAAAAATAAAGACAGACGTTAGTTACCGATTTTCTAACACCGGTTATCCGGGCATTTCTTCTTTATGCGAATCAGAAAATGTTAAATATTTCCACTGATAATGATAGTGACTTTATGCAATAGTCTAAAGAGATAGTTGCATTAAGAGACAGCAGCTAATTTCCGAATAAATAAAATGTTTTATGATATTATTATTGAACTTATTACGAAAACATTTATAATTCCTCCTACTTGTTTGTTAATAAAAAAAAAAATTATGTTGTATGTATGTGTGAACATTTTCATTTCAATCATATATTTTTTGTTGTGGAATCTAGATTATTTTTTTGGAACGTATCCCCACATCTTATTTGAGCTCCATACATTTTTTTACGCGGTTTTTTACATCCTAGAACGTATCCCCATTTTTTGTATGAACTCTATGTCTTTTTTAACGCGGTTTTCGTTAACGCGGTTTTTCGTGGAACGTATCTACCGCGTTAATCGAGGAACAGGTGTATTTAACTTTTAGGATAATACATTGCTAGTGTGATAAATTAATATCCTTGGAATCTTAATTGACGCTCCTTTACATAAACTGGTTTAATTAAAAAAATAATTGATGAACACATATAATTTTTAATATTTATTATTATAAACCCTTAAATAAAATAAGAATTAAAAAAAAAACAATGCTTAGCATATTCGCAGATAACAAAGCGAAAAAGTTTTGTTATTTAATAAAAATAAAAGAACAGAATTTGTAATTTCTTGACTAGATTCGTCAGATTTTACTCTCAGGTCGAACTAAAATTTTCAACAAGTCTTTGTTATTTGTATTGCTTTTTATCATTCTTCTTTTTTATTGGTTAAAGCCGACGGTACAAAACATTTATTTTTTTATAACAAAAAATCTGAGGATCTCGATGTCTGGAAAATACGTAATGTTTTTAATTTCTAAAAATGAATGGCATCTTTTAGAACCCACACTCGATGGAGAATTTAACATAAACTAATCTGTCAAATTTTCAGTATAATAAGGAATACCATTGAACTCATATTCAATAGAAAAAGCTCTGAAATATTAATCGATCCGTCACGACTGCTCAAAACAAAAAAAAAACAAGTCCAAAATTAAAAAATTCTTCGAAAATACCTTGACATTTTAAAAAAATGGATTATTCTATGAATAAAAATAGTTATTCATTATTTATATTAGTAGAAAAATCCAAAATATCGATTTAATTTTGAATTTTTCTTCTAATTAATGACGTGCGCACATAGCAACGATCCACTGCGACTGAGGCCCGTTCCCGGATCATTGCGAACATTACCTAAAAATAAAAAAATACATTTTGACTTTGAAAAGTTAATAATATTTAGAGTTTGTCCTTGGGGGCGACCGACACCCTGCCCCGCAAAAATTGCCCTGAATAATAGAATAGTAATTAGCAATAATATGCGAACAGAACTGTATTTTTTATGTGTTGGGGCATTTTTGTATCTGCCCTGGTTACGTGGTCGAGCTTTGAAGCAAACGAGCGTTGTTATATGCCAGTCAGTGGAGATAAAAAGAAAAGTTCCGTATTGCCGTATACAGAAAGTTGCTATTCGTTTGCTGCATAAAACTCTCTTTGGGGCAGGCTTCTATTTGCCCCGCCGGTCTATATTTTCTACCCGATTTCATTATCAACCGATTTAAAGCCTCCATAATTCGATCGATTGCCAATTTAAAATTTTCAAACTTAGGGGATAATTTATTTTGTGAAAAATACATATTTTTATATTAATGGTTTTGTTTATTAACATTTTTATGTTATAAAAAATATTTTTGTTTAACCATTTCTGTGGTCAACCTCTTGAAAAAAATGGCGAATTGTTCTCGAAAGATCAAATTACGACACGTGTCACTCAACGCGCGCGATGCGTTCTCAAGACTGGTGGAAATTGCCGAAACGTTCGGGCAAATCACTATAAAAAGTTTCGTGTACGATGTGCCCGAATCCAGTTCGGGCAAATTATTGTGTCAGCAAAATACCTACCCGAGTTGTATTCGGACAAATAACACAAGTTAATTTCGTTTAATTTCGCAATAAAAAAAATGATATTTCTTAGTATTTCCTTGCTTCGATCTTAATGTACTAAATATACATACAGTTTTTATTTTTTTTTAAATAAAGGTAGGGGGCCCCAACTGTTTTTAAAGTCACGAACTGTCCCTGATTTTTTTACATGCAACATTATTAAATTTGTAGTTGGCAAGAAGTTGTAAAAGAAGGTTGCTCATTCCTGGGCTAGATTAAATAATTATGTTTAGTGCTTAAATATCATGTTTATTTGATGGATTGCTACACAAATATATGTCATAAATCAACGGGCGTGTAAAATCAAAACCGTGTTATACGAGGGTCGTGTCAATTTACACAAATGAATTATTTAATTGCGATTTATGCGATATTTATAGAACCGTCGTATAAATTTTTTTTTTTAATATTTAAAATTCCTTATTAATTCCATAGCCTTTCCCGCTGCTATCGATTGGCTACGTCAGTCGAGTAGAGCTGGTGACGGTGCTCAGCCTCTATATGGAGATGGAATCCTAACTAGTTGCCACCGGTAGCGTTTCGCAATTTACGCAATGATATGTTGGCCAGACTCCATATTCCATTATGGAATCTGGAATATATTTGATTCAGCGCTGGACCCGATAAGGCATGAGAAATTGGTTCGCGTTTTAGTGCGGATTATATGCGACATCTTAATGCAAAATGAATTTGTGCGAAAATTTTAAACATTTATTGAGCGCGGTGTGTCTGAATTTCGAAATTTTTGCGCAATGCCATTTAAGGCGATTAGCGTTGTTATGTCCTCCCCCGTCTCTGCAAATGCACGGTGCTTTCAGAGGGTGACCATGCGAATATTATTATTACGTCGTTATACAAATTATTTTATTTATTGTCAAATTGCGAAACGAAATCTTTGTCTGAAATCGTTTGAGCAGACTTTTATCGAAATAGCTGTAATCTCGTTAAATTCGGATTTAAATTGCAAAAAAAATAAAAATATATATCTATATATAATAGGGAAGACTGCGATTTTTATTTTAAATCTGCACAAATTGGATTTGCGCTAAACTTCAGACTTAGTCCAATTATACATATTAAAAATAAATCTATTAAAATTCGCCGTCGTTTCAAAAGCGTATTTAATTGCGTATCAATCTATGTATTAAAATGTTTATTAAAATAATATTTATAAACGACAAAGGGCCGAGTGGACAGCCCTAAAACGACGAAATGAAATCGTCAACCGGTTGACTGGCTATTGGCAAAGCTTTTGTTTGAGCGCAAGCTTTCAAACGTTAACAGGAAATTAAAGCGTTTTATCCAATTATTTTTATGTACAAATTTTCAAAGGGAAAACATAAATTTATTCGCCGTTTATATACACAAATATAAGATCAAATATGGACCCCTTAATAAACTGTAATAGATATCGTCGTGGGGTGGCTGGGGATTTGCGTAAAAAAATTAACGAGATGAAAAATCGATCGCATACGCATGAAGTTTCGTGTATATGAAAATATTCATCAGTGTTTTCAGTACTTTTTCTGATCATGGAAACTCTTCTGAAACGCATTTTATTTATAACTTGTATATAAATCCTTCAGCGATTCTGTTTGTATCTATTCAAAAACAGGAAAAAATCACAGAAAACCATGTCCGACGAATACAAAGGCTTTTTTTTACCAAATAATCGAACACTCAGTGGCAATAACTCTTGATACACTATGCCGATAAAATCAAAGAAATCCTTCCATTGAGACGATTGGTTCTTATCCTCATATCCATCTATCATAATTCGATATGGACCAAATATCCCATTTATTATTTAAATATATTACATTCATCCCCCGATTTACGCGGTAGATACCTTCTTCAAAAAATATTAAAAATATTTATTCAAAATTGAAGAAGGCCAGAAGAGTGTTTTTACCATAATTTGTATTAAACGACAGAATATTATTATAAATTAATATACTAAAATTTATAACACTCTTCTTACACTAACTATTTTTTTCTTAAATGGTACAAAATCGCTTTCATCATCATTAGAAGAATTGGTCAGTTCAATTACACAATTAACGGAAATATCCTTTTTATCTTGAGTAGATTTAAAAAAAATAACCGTGAAAAAACTTAGATTTTTGATTCCCTTATATTGTGCAAAAGAATTTGAGAGCACTTTCCATATTTGGATTATTTTTTAATACAATTCTTTCCAATTTACCAGCTAGCTGGAAAACTTATTTTTTCGCTTAATAATGATGGTTCGACTGATTCACTAAAAGATTCCAAAAACCGCGTAAATCGAGAGATGGCTGGATTTTTAGAGCGAAAAACGACGCTGTTTATGTTTGTCTGGGTCTCATAAAATATCTATTTATTTTTACAATTAATTGAGAAGATTAAGTAAATCATGAATAAATGATAAAACGTGTAAAAATAATATATTTATTATTTTCGGTGTGGAAATCACGGTGTTTACGTTGTCCGCGTCACAATTGTCGGGGTTTGATCGCGCTGAATTGTCGTTTCTTTGTTGCGCAGTTTTAAATGGTCGAAAATGATATACCAACATCACCAGAAACTTCTCTGTTAGTGATTCGGTTAAGGTCCATAATAATTTTCTGGACCGCGACAATTGCGCGCAAAGTAACCGCAAACAGCGTCATATCCGTGCAAAAATAATAATTGTATTTATATAGAAGACAATAAATATTAAAATATTATTTATTATTTATCCACGATTTACTCATTTCTATCCAATTAATTTTATTTAAGTTCAAAATTTGCTGAAAATCATTATGAAGAACTGAAATCTGAAGCTGGAGATTTTGACGAAATATTCTATACTCAATAAAATGATAATTAAGAGAGAGAGACTTGTTTGAAATCGCTTGCGAATATCTTATTAATTTATTGCATAGGTTCCCAAACTCTTTTGCCTCATGGACCTCTTGATGTCCTTTCTTTTATTTTTTTAGACAGGCTTTTCCCTGTCTTTTTAAAACTTTATTAATTTGCTGATGCCAGTGACAGTGACAAGAGCTGACGCCAGTGACTACCAAATTATAGAGTTGATTAAGAGAGTTTTTTTTATAGAGTGAAAAATTGTAAAAAATAAAGAACTATTGTTTCTATTCATATTATTCCTTTATTATAAGTGTTATGTAAATATATGTTTAGATTTAGAAAAATTCTAAACTAGAATACAGTGCTAAAACTCCTTTCTACGAGGTATGAAGATGGAAAAAATATCAAGAATTCTATTATAATACCCTATAATGCTGGATGAGCTAGAGGAATATTTTATTTAAAACTTGCTGACCCGTACTATTTTATCTTCTTGACATGGACCCTCTTGAAAACCATTACTTTGTTGTATCAGCAACAATAAAGTAGAAAAACTACATTTCATAAGTCAAAAAATCAAAAGATAATTTAAATACCCCAATGACTAAGATACTATTTTTTAAATAAAAATCTACACAGAACTTTATTATTGAACGTAATTACATTTGAATATCCATTCAAGATTATCGGTGCGGAATCGTCGGGGTCAATCACAGTGTATATTTTTACACGGTTTACAAAAACTCACAAAATAGACCACCGACATTTTTGGTTATTAAATAATATATTATATACGCCTAACTCTTTTTTTACACGGTGGGTACGTTCCACAAAAAATCGTGTAAAAAAGTGATACCCAGTCAAAATATAGTAAAAGTATGAATTCATTATTTTTTCATTATTTAATTGACAAATGAAATACTCCAGCTGTGGCATATTTTTGAGGTGGCTTAAATAAAGGTCATATTTCAAACATTCAGGCGCGTTAAAGGAAAAACGATCGAAGGCTTCGGGGCCTTCGGCTTTCAGGGCTTTTTCTAAAAATAATAAACATTTGCAACAACAATATTGTTAATATTGATAATCATGTAGATAATAAAAAAAAGAAGAAACGAAAAAAGATTAAAAAAAGGTTAATTTTTGTGTTTCTTTCTGTCCATTTATATGAATTCATGATGTAAATAATAATCTATTCAGAGCATTGCAAATTGCGTTTAAAAACATACGCATAGAATACAGTTTACATAGTGAAGGGACAGTGAAAATATTTTGAGGGGTGGGGCCTCAAAATTGAATTGCGCTTGGGGCCTCTGCTAATAAGATTCTCTTTTTTTTAATAAAATTAATATATTTATGAGATAATGATTTCTAAATAATTATTTCTTTCAGCATGTTAGATAACGTCAAAAAAGATAAATCTTTACAAAGAGATTGATATATCATTTTCATATTAAGCTCATTGATTTTCATTACAATGAGCTTTTTATTTCAGAAAATCTCTGGATAGAATAATATGTAATATTGTGTTAATTCTAAAAATAATAAAATACATTTTTTTTCTGCGCGGAAATGTCGGCATCGATTTGGTCTGCGCGGAATTGTCGTTACAAATTTGTTGATTGAGTTTCAAAACAAGTGAAACGTTTTCGACATTACATTAAGCATTCAATATGGCTACCAATGTCAATATACGTCAGACACAAGTGTACGTACACAAAAAATCGCAATAATTGGACTTATACCGCTCGCAATATTTTTTTATCAGACCTCGTATGTACACGTCGAATCCAGATATTATAATATACATATCATCTTTGCCATAAAACAAAACACCATGGCCGCGATGGGGACCCGCAAAAAACAAACCATTATATCAAAGTAGGCAATATATAACGCAAAAACCGAAACAAAGGCTCTACAACAATGAAGTACTGTGTACGATATATCATTTGTATGTCTCTCGTACCCCCGTATATGCTAAAACAAACATGGCATCCATCAGGCGTCGCCAAATCCATCCCAAAAAAACGCTAAAAAAAAACAAACAACCAAAAAAAAAATCGACGATCAATAAAATTGTACCAAATATTTTTTATACGCGTTTGAAATTAAATAAGGTATAAAATATTTTCATCCAGTTGATTTTTCAATTTTCCACTTTTCGTTGCGATCCATTTCCTGATGTTTTTTCTGTGATTTTCTGTGATGTTTTCACAAAACTGTTGTCCTCGCCTGCCACCATCGATGCATAAGGACGCGTGTAGCCAGTGCACGATCAGCCTCTACATTTATATTTATAAAGCGGCCTATGTACCATCGGCACAAAAAATGTACGAATGCATTAATACAATAGTGTGATATGCGTCAAAGAAGACGCCGATGCGGTGTTGTGTATAAGGTTGTTATGCCGTTCTATAACTCATATCGTTGTTCAGTGCTTCTCAAACAGTATCAAACAATATATAAATCACATGAAAGAATATACACAATTTATTTTTAGATGAAATCTTATATACCCTCATTATAAATGTTTCAGGATTGTTCAGGAACAATGTTTCGAAAACATATATCGGGTAAAACGACGATTCAGCGCAGACCAAATCGATGCCGACATTTCCGCGCGGAAAAAATGTATTTTATTATTTTAAGAATTAAGACTATATTATATTTACGCTATTTAACATGGTTAAAAAAAATCTCATAACCATATTCATTTTATTAAAAAAAGAGACATCTTATTAGAAGTGGCGGACTTGAAAGGCCCCAAGCGCAATTCAATTTTGAGGCCCCACCCCTCAAAATATTTTCACTTCACCTACACCTAATTTACAATGATCTGGATATATTATTAATTTCACAGGAATTCATGTAAATAGACAGAAAGAAAAACAAAAAAAATACTTTTTTTTACTCTTTTTGTTTCCCCTTTTTTTATTAGCTTCATAATAATCGATAATGGCGATATCGTTGTTGCAAATATTTATTATTTTTATAAAAAGCCAGTGGCCCCCTGAGAGCCTCTTCGGGGCTATTTACCGAGGGCCCCGATTCCTTCGAAATATGACCGTTTAGGGAATACTGCTAATTATTTTTGTTATGATAAAAATTAAATAATCGTTTAACGAGCTGAACTTTAAGGCCCCTGAAATAATAAGGCCCTAGGCGCGCGTATTACGCACCTAAGAGGAAATCCGCCACTGATTATTAAATCAAATTTGCAATAACAACTGTTGGTTTCTTGCAATTATCCCTAGAGACTTGCACAATAATATTAAGGTCAGTTTTCAGTCATTAAACCCAATATTATTAATTAAACCTAATACATCTAATAATGGGTTTATTAACACACCAAAAAAAACCTCTTTTTTACACGTCCGACTAAAAAAAACTTTTGTTATAAAATGAAATCTATTTAAAACACTTTTTCTATAAATAATTTATATGGGTTTGATTTAATAAAAAATAAATATTATTTATTTATATATTTTTACATATCCTTGTGTGTATAAATAAATCTAGTCTCTAACGGATTTCTCACCACAGAGCCAGTATACCCTGGGAAGGAAAACCCTAATCATTTAACCAATAATTGGTCTAGTCTCGATACTTTCGCTCCTCCTCCTTATTTCTAGGGGACCTTCTATAAGGAGGTCTTTCCCATGATGAAAGGATTGATATTGCGCGACAGGGCTAATAATCACTTGCGACCGGCTACTTGAGACTCGTTTTGGGCAGATGTGCATATGTATGCCTGTGTATATCTATATAAGTGTGTGTGTGTGGTCGCTCGCTACTTGTCACTCGTGGCTCGTTATAAGCAGATTTATTTATTATTTATTTATTTATTTATTTAAAGACAATGCGTGATTGGCATTACAGAATGACCCAGTTCGCCAATCACGCATAAGAGATAACGCCTAAGAGAAGAGAATAAACGAATACCGAGACAAACCCCCTCCTACTTGCCTGGACACAGTCGAGGAGATATAACGTGATGAATGTTGCGTCAGTAAAGAAGGGAAAGTCTTTACAAAAAACCGCATACCAAGACGGCTCGGGTCCCCGCGGTATGGACGCGAACCTGAGTCTCACACGCCTCCACGTCACGTGTGAGACTCAGGTTCCTTTGGCCTCAACTACCATGAGAGAGTTTGGTAAGGCCCATGCCCTCAGCGAGTGAGAGCCTTGTGGCTGGCAAATGATAATGATGATGATGTTGATGATACAAATAATGTACAAAAATACTAAAGAAGTGCTAAAATATTTCACATTGAAAAAGAGAATTATGATATTATTTGTATATTTTTTACACGGTTTTCAAAAACTGCGATCTCACAATATAGACCATCGACATTTTTGGTTATTAAATAATATATTGTTTACATTCAACTCCTTTTTTACACGGTGGATGGATATGTTCCACAAAAAACCGTGTAAAAAAGTGATAATATAGTAAAAATATGTATTCATTATTTTTTTGGACTGTGTTATTCCAAAAATCGTGTAAAAAAAGTGTTGAGTGTATAACGAAAATGGTTTATATAATTTATTTAGGTTCAATAAAAATATGATATAAAAAAATTGTTGATTAATTACTAAATAATTAATTAATTATACTCATATTAATTAATATGTAAATTTTTCGAAATGCGCGTCACACAGTTTCGAAAGCCGCGGAAAACAATGCGCAGACAGCGAGCGATCGCACGATCGCATCGCGCTCCCCATACGCGCCGCGCTACGATCGCGCGACTCGAGCGTTTCTCAACATTTTTTCCGCGCGATTTTATTTATTGCACGCGCGTCGTTAATGGCGCATTTATTATGGCGCACGTTTGATGTTGCCATTTATTTAATAACGGTGTTACGATCGATCATATTTGTGAATCGATTTAATACCATCGTCCGATTGATTTACAGATAATTGATTTTAACCCGTCGGCGTCCGAAAAAAAAATACGTGCAAAAAATTGCGCTGAAACGGCGGCATTATTTTGATTTATGTGATCCAAAATGGCGGTGTTGATATATTCGCAAATGCTATTCAAAATGGCGTTGTACGGGCGGGGAAAATGGAAATGAAGAACACACGTTCTGGCACTTAGTGTATCTTCGCGTGCATACGAGAAGATTTAGCGAAAAGGATGTAAATATTGTCTGAAAAAAAAATATTTGCCACTTTTAAAGTGTCAAACTGTTTGATGTACACGAGCACGTACTTACATACTTGTTTGTTCTGAGTGGCGCTCGAACTAAATATTTGTTAGGTAGATTATTTGAACAGATGATCATCCCAGATTTGAGTGGTGCTTGAAAATTATACGAAAAAAAATATTTCGTCGTCGTCTTCAAAGCGAAAGGGCCGACGAAAAAAATTAAAAGCCAATTATTCAGCGGCTAGCATTATCGTAGTTCAAATCTGAACTTCCGTTTTAAAATTCTAGACTCTGGTTTCCAGAGAGTGTGTGGCCGGGTGTTGCTGTTTATTAAATTACCCCCTAATCGGTAGGAAAATATTGACATACGAAGGGTCTGAGGGAAAATTATAGAATCGTTGGACAGAATCAACAATGCATTGAAATGTATCGAGTTACGTTTGCTAAACCACGGATGAGTGGCACTCAAAAAAAATTTAAATACATTTTCGTGCTCATAAACATAGTACAGTCAATCTAATTTTTGTATTAAAATACTGCAGAAAACTTTTAACACGAAGCTGTATCGACAGAAGTTTGGACAATTTCTCAAAAAAATATTTATCCATTAATACAGAATGCAACAAAAAAAAAATCTAAGAATTGGACATTAGTTCTGTATTTTTTTTGATTAATTTAATAGATAACATTTTGGATAGAAAAGATCTACCGTGTAAATCGAAAGATTAGATCGATTGGATTTTTTGTACAGCTTTAAATCGAGGGATTAAAGCATTTAAACCCATTTTATGCGTTTTTAATTTTTTTTCCAAAAGATTTCATCCATTTATAATTTAATAATGCATATTAATATAATGATTATTCTTTTAACGGAAATAAAGCTTAAAATTGTTAAACGTGTTATTAGAAAATATACGCGAATTTTTGTCAATAGTTCTTTCCACATTTTAAATTTTTCCAAAACTAATAAAATTAAATGCATGAAAACTTTTCGGCAAATAATTAAGTATGTATCCAATATGGCTACCGATGTCAAGATACCTCAAGGGTAAGTGTAATAACCCAATAAAAAAAATGGGATATCTGAATATTTATTCGATTTACATTGTAAATCGAGGGATTAAACCTATAATGCCTATTTTATGCTTTATGATTTGATATATTAATTATTTATTTAAACCATAATGAAGCAAGGCATCATTCCTAATAAATATGTATTATTAAAAAAAATACTGTAAATTCTTGTCAAAATTTTCCAATTATTCCAATAGTAAATAAAACGCCAAGCAAATGAAACATTTTTGATAACTAACAAACAATGTGATCATATGATATGGCTACTAATGTCAAGATACGTCACGGAGAAATGTAACTACACACCGAACAATTTTAAAACATATGTAAATTAAAATTATTAGACAAGACATCAAACTTAAAATATGAGTTATATAAAAAAAATACTAGAAATTTTTGCCAAGAGTTCTTTCCACATTTTCCAATGTTTCATACACATGAAACCTCTTCTACAGTCAATAATAATGTAATCATGGCAACTATAATGTATATCTTAATAAATATTTTTAAAAGATTTTGGATAAACAGAACTACCGTGTAAATCGAAGGATTAATTCAATTATATTCAAGAGTTTATCATAAAACTTAATTCATCCAAAATGCCTTTAATAATAAAACTAAGCGAATAATATTTTATTACAATTGTATACTTTTGATTACAGTTATTGTTTTTAAGTCATACTTATATGTCAAGATACGTCAGGGACAATTGTAGCAACAGATAAAAAAGTACAGCGCACAAAAATAAATACAATTTCATATATTTTATGATTAAACCCTTATTGAATTTGACTGTACAATATAAATCTATTAAACTGTTTATTTACTGGATATTAAAAGCTTTGAAGGGTGTATCAACAATCATTAAATCCTGTCTCATATTACAGAAGGGTCGTTTACGATACCTATTCGCATGAGGGTCGGTTTCTCTATTCGTTAAATATAATACAAATATATTTAAAAATAATAATAACGATATTAATTATAATTTTTTAGTATTTGTGTGAATGAGAATCGCTAATGGAAATCATTTAAAATGCATTTTTTACATGTTTTAGATGATTTATACATGTTTAAAGTGTGTTTACATTTTTTTTGAGTCACTATAAATCTTCATGGATATAGTCGGCGTGAGATGAAAGCCGCATTCTATCTGGGTGTAAGACAAACTGCACTTGAGTGCAGTTGCCATTTTCTCGAATCCAAAGCAAACACTTGCTCTTTCCGGTTTAGCTTATTTTTTTTTTGGATAAATTTCTCAAGAACTCACGTGTTTTGACAGTCGAGTGGCGCTAAGTAAAATCGCAGGGGAAACACTTTTTTATACCTAATGGCGCCTCGCACTAAACATCAAATATAGGGAAAAGTTATGCCCTTTTTTTAAATACGGGGAGGGTCGCCTGAAAGGTTTGTCGACAAAGTTGTTCGCGATGTTTATGTATATGTATATCCAAACCGAATTCCGATATAATAAAAACGTTCTGGCGGAATGAATGCAATCTATATTCAAATGATCCCGGTCCGAGAATCGAACCCGCGGGTTCTAGGTCCCGGAGGCGAAGGTTTTAAAGTTTCAGATCTTTTTATGCGCCCATTTCGTACTTTGCTTATCGTAGAAAAGTTTATCTCGTTTCACGGAAAAATTGGATGCGAAATGCATATCACACGGTGAGGTCGATTCGAATATTTCAGCATAATCTATTTAAATTTTGCGAGTTTCACAGCAAATTTCGATGTCTTAACTTTTTAATTTTTTTTTATAAAGATTCGACTAATAACATATAATATTTGATAAGAATTCAATATAAATATATCCATTGTACAAGTTTTTATAAAAAATATATAAATAATAAAATACGGGATATGAAAAATCAGGAAGAGAAATCTCGCGAATTTTACTGACGTAAGCTGTTTTATTTTGATTTGTTTAATTAATGGAATGATTTCATCCCAAAGTTTTTCGATTTTCAGCTAAAACTAAACAATAATTTAATGTGAGCTTTTATCTGAAAAATAAACCCTCCTATACGGCTCCTGCTGTTAAACTATGCTTTTCTATAACAAGTTAGACAGTCCCTCCTAGAACGTATGCTCCCAAATGAGTGCCTTTGGTTACTATAACGTAGTCCCGTTCTTTTCGTTATAAAAAGGCTGACTGTATATATTTTATTTTTATTTTTATTGCACAAAAACTTTAATAAAAAATATATTAATAATATTTAAGGATTAGAGTTTATATAGTATATTTTTTAATATTATATACTTTATTTTTCTGTATTTTACATTAGTCTATTAAAAACATTTTTATAATTTACTAAAAATATGTGAAACTTTCTTCCTATGACATAATAAAGACCGTTCAATTTAAAGTTGTCTAATATACACCTATCCCTCGCTTAACACGGAAGATAGGTTCTGATAGATCACCGTGTTAAACGAAACCGTGTTAAGCGAGACTAACAAATGTATGAAAATGAGAGGATAGGTTATATTTTAGAAATATTAAAGAAATAGGTAGATAGAACTGAAAATTTATTGAAATATTATGAAGATAGATATATAAAAGATATTATTCAATGTCACTATCAGAAGATTCCCGCAACTATGCGAACGTCTACAAAGCAAGATTTATTCTAAAAAAAAAATCTTTTTCAACAAAACTGAAACCGTGTTAAGCGATTATCGTGTTAAGCGAGGGATGGGTGTAATTATGTTTATGCCGATATATGAAATGATAGATAGAGTGAATAATATTTTAAATTGTTTTAACACATTGCCTACGGGGAACGTGGATTCTACGACAAAGCTAGTTTTTAAGTATGTACGGGGCGCGCATTTCACATATAATACGCGTTTATTGGCTATAACTTTTACAACGTTTTGTTTTTTCAAATATTTTTTTATAGGATAGATACTTGGTGGTTATAGCTATATAAAACATATTTTTGAGACATTGTATGCTTGCTAATTTTGCAATTGTGTAAAAAACAATTATTTAAAATATTTTATAGCTCTTTTACAAGTAGGTGTCTGTTTGGAAATTGACGACGTTTGTCAGCTAATGTTTAATATTTATTTCAAAATGAACACTATTAAAGAACGTATAACATTTCTTTGAATAGATTTTTTCAGCTCTTTACTGCTATAATCTTTTGTAAATTTGACAGCCGATACTATGCGCTTTGGTCTGCTGTAACTGTTATAACGTTTTATTATTTAAATGTGTTCTCTTCGATTGGGTACTTAGTAATTGTAGCTATACAAAAACATTCTTTTTATGGAGAGAGTTTTGCGCAAAAAAACACGCCCCAGGACATGTTTGATTGTGATTCTCCCCGTGACTAATGTAAATAAAAAGCCAGAGTATTTGGTCTTAAAAAATTGAAAATATTTAGGCCTTAACGTCTCATACTTCAAAACGCGTAACTATTTTTTCAGACTGTTACTTATTCATATCAGTGCAACATGATTTATCTGAAATATAAACTTTTTGAAAAATACTTTCCATAAAAATCTAGAGATATCTTCACGAATGGTATTCCGTCACGACGGCTCGAAAACAACCACGTCATCCGAAGGGGGTATCTCAGATACCTCAAGCAATTAACATAAATTTTGACATATTTTTTTTTGAAAAGGATTATTTTAAGAATAAAATTAGCTGTTCGTGATATGCTTCATAATTAGGTCGATATTTTTGATTTTTGAACTAATATATATGACGCATAAAAGACAACGCTCTCGGCTATGTCTCGCTGCAGACTATGCTCTTGCAGTACCTGTCACTCATACATTTCACTCGCACTCGACACATCGTACCGGATGCGAGTCAAAAACATCGCGCCCATACAGTACAGAAGCAAATACTGTTATCTTTATTTTTTTATACTTATAATATTTATTCTTTAGGCTTTTTTAGACAAATACAAAAAGTTGGTGACATGTAGTATTTATATTAAAAGAGTTATTCGAGAAAAATCAAAAACTTGGGATGCCCAAAAGACTCCATCGCGACTAGGTTAAAGAAAGGTTCCCTTAGAACACGGGTCGTCAACCTGGTCCGTACCGCCCACTAGTGGGCGGTACGAGCTTCCGTGGTGGGCGGTGGAGGATTCAAATCTCCTCCATTCCTTCTAGAATTTTCTCCACCTATATACTAAATTGAAATATACCGAGGTTGGTGGGCGATAGGGAAATTTTACCATGAAAAATAGGCAAAAGTGGGTGCTGGGCATAAAAAGGTTGACGACCACTGCCTTAGAAAGAAGGAAGAGGAGCGAAAGTATCGAGACTAGATCATTTATCGGCGTCATATCAAATCATATGACGCGTAAACGTCCCGCTCCAGACTGAATTCTCGCGGCACGTGTTATTCGCACGTTTCACCCACACTCGGCACATCACGCCGGATGCGAGCGAAAAAAAACATCGTGTCCGTGACTGCAGAAGCGAATATTGTTGTTATTATTTTTTTCGCATTAACAGACAATAAAGGACAATGATTAGAGACACGTATTTTAGCATCTATTTTAAAAAAAAAATAGCGTTTAAAATGACAAATTTTAGCATCTATTTCGCGTTTATTTCTTAATTACAAATTTGTTAAAAAGTCTAATTTATACATAATTTCATCCCACAATAAATGGGAAAAGGGGTACGAAGATCCTTCTAATTTATCAATAAAATTAATAAATTTATCGCATATCTCGCTAACAAATTTACATTGAATTTTAATGTATTTGTATCAGACTCATACAACTCTATAATTCTTCCTTTTGCTACACTTTATATATTACAAAACAAGTACCAACCTAAGTATGTGGCATCATAGACAATATACAAGAGTTGACCATAGAGTCTGGGAGGAATTTCTTTAGTCATTCTTCAAGAAAATCGATATATGGAAAATTATATCGCATTTATCGCTTCTATCGCTTCTATGTCGCATTTATCGCAAAATGCGATAATCACGTATCTCTAACAATGATTATATATAATATTTTTTAGACAATTACACAGAGGTATATTTTGTATGAAAATATATCCCAAACATTAAAAAAAATGGATTATTCTAAGAATAAAAATAGGTATTCATGATATATCCAAAATATCGATAAAATTTTGATTTTTACTACTTGAATTGCGGACAATAAAAGTCATTAGACTTTTTTAGACAAATATGAAGAGTTTGTGACATGTAGGTTTAATATTAATTTACTTGGGGTATCCAATATTGGCATGGCTAGGTTAAATAAATCTATATGAGCTAGTTAGGGACTATAAAATAAATAATTAAATTTAAAAAATATGGTTTACGCCCAGTATTATTTATTCGATTCGCGCTTTCCGAGCTACCACTGTGACGGTTCACCCCATATGAAAATTCTCACATTCCAGTTTGGAAATCCGAGATCGAGGTGTGAAATTTGCATATAAAAAGTTTGAATGTAGATTTAGAGAAGTCATTCGTTCGCGGCGCTTGCCTCGCTGCGAAAATCTTCGGGGAATTGGATCCTTGGAAAATCACTTTCGGCAATTTCCATAGTGCTTACGGGAAAATTGTGCAATTATTTCTGGAGAATAAAAGAGGGCGGGGGGGTGGAAGCGGAGGGATCGGAGTGTGCATTTTGAAACGAATCAACTGCGATCGCCGATAACGGAGCTCGCTGTAACCGTTTACCTAGTAAGTAGGGAAATCCGAGATCTCGACCGAATCTAACTCGGTACACGGGGACTCTTTCAGGTATTCTAACCATGTGAGGAACGGTATTGTACATGGTGTCCTTTATTGTGGGGATATTGGGGCGATCCCCCTCCCCCGTCCTAATTGCTGGAGCATCTTGAACAATGTCGGCCAATGGGGGCCGGAGGGCGTCGCGCAGACAGGGCAGCGGAGCGTGAAGCAGATAGGCGTCGCCCCACCTGGCCGGTGCAGGCGTCGTTAGCGGCCCTGCACGAAGATGGCGCCGCTCTGCATAATGCGCCCCGGGCCACCGCGAAAAATTGTGAACATGCGCCATCGCCGTAATCACACCATAAAGCAATGGCGTATGAGCAGAGATTGCCCCGTAACAAATGTCTGGAGGGGCCACGGTGCGGTCGTAAAGTGGCGGGAGCGGAAATGCACCGTGTCCGATTTAGATGCAAATTTACCCGAAATTGCCGCGGCGGACGGTAAATTGAATGGACGAGCAAAAGGCTACATGTACACAAAAATGGTGATACACTTTATAAGTTAAGGGTAAACCTTAACCACTCGGTTAAAGTTAAAGGCAAACCACAATCATTTTATTTATTTATTTTAACGATTGGCATGGGAGTATATTTCAACGCGGTTTAAGCGATATAATGGTTCGACGGAGATTTCAAAGATGCAAAGATGATGAGTTGTATAACTCTCACTCACCATCTGACCAATGATGGATTTAGTACTTTAGAGGCCCCTGGCGCAATTCAATTAAGTATGCAATAAGGCCCCAAGCGCGCGCCTAATGCGCCTTAAGGAAAATACGTCACTGCTTAATATACTAAGAGTAGAAATAGATCTACAAAAAAAAAACTCCAATTATTTTATATACAAATTATGTTTTTTTATTTGTATCTAAGACTAAGTATTGTAAGACTCTCATGGTTTTTTTTTATGATAAACCATGGAACCATATTATATAAATATATATTAATAATTTATTATGAAAAATATAAATACTTTGAGAGATTGATATTTTGATAGATGAATTTTGAGGCCCCTTAAGTTTATGGGGCCCCAGGCGCGCGCCTTGTGCGCCTTTGGCCAATGTCATAAAGAATTGGTAGAATTCATAGATTTTGTCAGAAAGTTAACTAATCTGAGTAGTAACTCCGCTCAGTCGCAGTTATCTTATACTATCACAGCATTTAAGTGAAATTACTACAATGACTAGTTTCCTAACCTTTTTTGGTCAATTAACTATTTTCACCAATGTTTAGAATTTAATTTATCCCCTAACGAAGACAGTCTAACTCAAAATGTATATTTGTTTATTTTATTAAGATGATTATTTTACAGAATTAAATTGAACAGAAGAATATTTAAAATAACAAAAATATCTGTAGAATTACCTACGATTTAAGTTTATTTTATGTGATGATGAATTAAATCAGCGAATAACCTGTGATTATTTTCTCTTGAAAGAATGTTTGAAACCTAGCGGTTCCGATGGGGTCTATTGGACGACATTTTTCCTGAATAACTCATTTAATATAAATCCTACTTGTCGCAATTTTTTTGTATTTGTCTAAAAAATAAATATTATAAATAATCATTTACCTTAATTGTCTACAATTGGGAAAAACAACAATATCCACAGGCGCAATGTTTTTTCTCGCTCCCACGATTCATTCGCACGGCAGGATGTGCCAAGTACAAGTGATTAATCCTTTTTTTTTTTTTAAAAAGTCAAGATATTAATGAAGAATTCATAAATATTTTGATTTGATATCCTTGGGGTATATTTTCCATTATAAATAGACCCCCTTCGGATGACGCGGTTTGGTTTCGAGCCGCTGTGAAGGATCGGTTAAAGGGCACACTGTAGAAAATTTTCAGCATCCGGACTTATTCGTTGTTTTGTTTTATTTTGCAACAAAGTTGAAAACCCAGACTTTCTGCTATTTTTGGGTAGGAATCAAACATATTGGGCAAAAATTCTGTAATTGATTTATCTCTGCAACTATCTTTTGCTCCAGAATCATTTTTCAGATCTGAAAATTTGTCTAGACAATCATCTGGAACTTTTTCAACAGACAATATAAATAGATTGTAAACTAAATCTACCTCCTCAATGGTGAGTTCGGAATAATTATGATTGTATTTATTTTCCAAGGCCCCAATCAATCTATTATTATTAATTATTTATTTATTTCGTTAAGTTTTTTTCTGCTTTCTCCATAGAAACAGGTGCTTATTTGTACATTTTTTCAGATTCTATTGTATAAGATTGTTATATAAATATGTTTCCTTTTTTTCTGTTTTCGATTAAAACGATATTTCTGAAACTGTTCATTTCAGTTATCGGAGGTGTGGGGCCTCGCATTGTATCGAAAGTGTCAACCGGCCGTTATTTATCGTCATTCATATTTCAGTTCTGGTAATTTCCAAAGTCGCTTTTCGGCATCCACTCTCAATCCTGGGAAAACATATAAAGGAAATCCGTTCGCATGAAATACTGCATTTTATTAAATGTCCCCGCGGTTGTTTTTCTTCGGCTACGAGGGAAAATAATGCCCTGGCCCTCGTTTCCACGACTTTGAATTTTCTCCGCATAAATTGTGTGTATTGTTTTATTTCGGAGACCATAAATATGACAGATGTCCCAATAGAAAGTGGAAGAATTTTCCAGAAAAAATATTTTTATTACAACACAATTTAATAATTAAATTAATCTGTATTTATTTTATGAATAGCTCCAAAAATATGAATATAAACAATTTACATATATATTAATATAATATGAATAATTATGTATATATTGAATATAAATAAAAATATGTATCATTATGTTCGATTTAATCTGATATAATTTTCCTAGCTGCGCAGCAGTTTCAATTTTCCGACGTTAGTGTTAACAGATCACGTGGAAAAATCTCGTTTCGGAATATATCAAAATGTAGTTTTTGAATAAAGTCGAATATAAATTGACGTTTTATACTGAGTGGCATTGCTTTGGATTTCCCGAGCGGGTCCCGGCGAATAAATAGGTATCAGCCTTATTTTTCCGAATGGGAAATTCGATCCTCTCGATGCCGCTAAATGAAAATTTACTACGTGTCACAGCCTGCACAATGTGTGTGTCTGCGATGACTTAGTGTTGAACATCGATAGTTGCAATATTTTCAGGGGAAAGAGAACTGCAGTTAATGTATTTTATATCCGAAAACGATCTATAAAACTAGAAAAAATATTCTTTAGACTATAAATATGAATATAAATCTATTTATATGTTGTTGCTTAATTTATTTAATAAATCGAACTAACAGCAATTGAGCTAAGCTTGTTGTCGGATAGATGTCCGACGAAAACTATGACTTAAGGAAATTATTTATAACACTGGTCAGGGGGTATGTAAAAGGAATAGATTCTATTACCTCAATTATAAAAAAAAAAAATTTTTTTTTTCTCCAACTGAAATAATATTGGGCCCCTGAGTGCTAAGGGCCCCAATGCATTGCATTGTCATACCTTAAAGAAGCTCCGCAGCTGGATCCATCGATCATGGTCACAAGAATGTTGATACACTTTATAATTTAAGGGTAAACCTTAACCACTCAGTTAAAGTTAAAGGCAAATCACGATCATTTATTTATTTATTTATTTTGACGATGAAAGATTTGCATATGAGTATATTTCAAAGCGGTGCAATGGTTCGACGGAGATTTTAAAGATGCAATGATAGTGAGTTGTATCTCAATCACCATCTGACCAATGACGGATTTAGTACTTTAGAGGCCCCTGGTGCAATTAAATTTTAAGCCCCGTCAGTATGCATTTTAAGAGCACGCTTTTTACTTGTTTGTCCATCCCTGATTTAATCTCAATGTTTTAAGTTTTTATTATATTAGTGCTAAGGGCCCCGATGCATTGCATTGTCATGCCTTAAAGAAGCTACGCGGCTGAATCCATCGATCATGGTCTTCGAAACAATGCATATTGTTCGAAATATGACGGCAACATTTCATAGAGGACGTTTGTTCGCTTGCGGAATACTGTTAAATTAATAATTATTTTTGTTGTTTAAAAATAATCGTTTTGAAAGCTGAACTTTGAGGCCCCATGAATTTATGAAGCCCCAAGCGCGCGCATCATGCGCCTTAATGAAAATACATCACTGCTTAATATACTAAGAGTAGAAATAGATCTACACAAAAGAAAGCTCCAATTATTTTATATACAAATTATATTTGGGTTTCTCTGGAAAATAAATCCAAATTTTTTTTTGGAATAAAATATCAAATAAGACCGCACTTATTTTCAATGACAAGTCTCTTAATTCAAGACTATTATAAAAATAAAAATATTTTGATAGACGAATTCTGAGGCCCTCTAAATTTATGGGGCCCCAGGCGCGCGCCTTGAGCGCCTTTGAACAATGTCATAAAGAATTGGTAAAATTCATAGATTTTGTCGGAAAGTTAAACTATCTGAGTAGTACTTGGCTCAGTCGTAGTTATCTTATACTATCACAATATATAAGTCAGATTACTATAATGCCATTTATATATCGTCAATTAAATACCAATAAATAAAATTAGCTTTAGAATCTTTAAAATCTTTATCGAATCCTAATATGATCCCAAAGCGCTATTCACCCATATAAAGATTCGATTAAGATGCATGGGAAGTGAGTCTCTCACACTAATATTCCCTTCAGTGTCAAACTACGACACTAGTGAATTTTAATACTTTTTCAGTTGGGCTGAAATTAATATATTTTTATATAATTATATTAAACAATATTCACGGGCGCGATGTTTTTCTCGCTCGCATCCTGTACGATGTTCCAAGTGCGAATGAATCGTATACTAGTGACACGTGCCGCGAGAATTTGATGATCGGTCTACCGGTATTTCGATAAAATCGATATTTTGGATTTTTCTACTAATATTTATCATGAATAAGTATTTTCATTTTAAGAATAGTCCAGTTTAAAAACAAATTAGGGTATGTTTTTAATATACAGTTTGATACAAAAGATGCAGAATATTTATTCTTCAATTTAAATCTATAATATTCAAAAAAAGATAATTATTCATTACACGTTTGGTTTTAAATGATCCGTTGAAAACATAATAATTGCACAACGATCCGTTATTTCATCCCCTAATCAAATACGCATAATTAGTAATGTTTTAATTAGACTTGACAATACCGGTCTGAATATATCACGGATTTAATCCCTTCGAAACAACCCCTGCGTATTAAATTTATGCGCGAATAAAATTTTCCATAAACGAATCAAACCAAACTTTCATTTCGGCGATCGTCAATTTTTTTAGTGCCTAGGATTTTATCTAGACATCCTTTATGCAGTTTCATATCTGCATCAACCCCCATAAAAAGCTACCCCATCAAAATCAGCGGTGATGCCTACCGTAAATGAAATATGTAAACGGAAATTAAAAATAGCTGATAAGCCAAGTGTCAGAGCCGCGTGTCACCCGGTGGCTGATTAGCCCATTATGCGATTTTGTCGTTTATTTAGTCGGGGGTGAAACTGGACGGGGTGCTAATAAAACGGGCGTAATGGCGCGGAAAAATAAAATGAAAATTTGCGAAAACGAAAAGCACGCATTTGGCTGGAAATTACAGGTGTTTAGCTGAAAATTGACATGTTTTTCAATGAGAACTGAGTATATTTTTGCTATTGATTGTTATAAATTCGGATCGTCGCCGATTAACCGACACGCGACTTAAGCTGATCGACCGATCGGATTAGGGCTTCCCCCGATTTTTGTCATTGAACAGTGTGTTTCTTATTCATGAGGTGAAGTTGCCGCTGTTTACGCGTTTGCTCGAGACACGTGCTCGCCGTAATCCGATATTCGGATATAGGGTGTTTGCAATGTTAGTGTCGGCTGTGACGTGTGTCCACACATGCCCGAGTCAATTTTTGACATGAGTATAATGAACGAGAAAAATAGTTATATAGGGATTTTTATTTTTTTATATAAACATTTAAAAAAATAAGGGGATTCTTATTTTCAAATAATTAATTTAAACTATTTAATAAAAAAATAACTATTGATTAAAATAAATAATTAAATTGAGTAATTGCAAAAATACTTGTTTTTCTTCAAAAATAATATTGCAGCTTGACTGCTCTTTTTTTTCAGACTAATTAGACAACCTTTCATTAGCACGGTATAATATTTTTACTACTACGTGGATAATCTGAACATATATATTTTTATTAATTTAATAATTAAAGGCTTAAATGACGTTGGTAGGGGTTGGAATATAACAAGTTTTAAAATACTCTTCTTTTTATTCGTTTTTTTATTTTTTTTGTCGGAATTCATAAAAATACTAGTCAGTATTACAAATAAAGTCATCATTACATAAAAATCTTTCCATTTTCTTAAACAAATCATCACTTATTATATAAAAAGCGATTGTTATTATTATTTACTATAAAAAATAAGGTTATTAGGGATTTAAATGTATACAAAATTAATATAAGTGATTCCAAAATTGGTCGGTACGGACCCCCGTGGGTCCATATCGGCTGCCATGTCAAGGAGATATAAAAATGGGAACTAATATACGAAGAACTTAACCTAGCCGTGCCGGTGGGGTTATATTGGGGACCCCAATTTTTTTTAATATAAATCCTACACGTCAGATTGATTAAACCCTATGCTCTTAGAATCGGGGAAATTGTTCTGGTAAATGGATTTTTGAAGAAACTGACCCGCCGAATTAGTCCGATACTTGTGTGCAGAACATTAATTGGAGCCCTTATACAATAAAAAAAATATTTGTTGAAATTTGTTGTTAGTTTAATGAATTAATAGCTAATATTTTTCCATTTTTTCGATCTCGACGCACATAATCTTCCGGCGCCTGTGTGCGCCGCACAATCTGGCCATATGGACGGCGCGCCGCTGTGTCGAGCAACACTATCCAATGCAAGATCAGTGACATTGATTGGTTTATTTTCGATTCAACTTGGTGAATCCACTGATAATGTGTTCACTCCAGTTCATTTACCTAGCCGTGCCGATGGGGTCTATTGGGGACCCCAAGTTTTTGATTTTTCTCAAATAACTCTTTTAACATAAATCCCACATATCCTAAACCTTTTGTATTTGTATAAAGTCTAAAAAATAATTGTCTGCGATTACGAAAAAAAAAATTAAAACATCAATATGCGTTTCTATTCGCTCCATACCAGATGAAGCGAAAAAAAGACGAAAAATATCGACAAAATTATGAAGCATATCATGAACTACTATTTTTATTATTAGAATAGTCCATTTTTAAAACAAATGTGAAGGTATTGTCGAAGATTTCATCAATATCTTGACTTGAAATGGTTATGGTCTATTTTCATACATAATATCAGGCGACGCCGTTAGTTTCAAGCCGCGGGCTGCTTACCCCTGATCTATAGATGAACTTCAGTCTCATTTTCCAGAGTTGAAAAAAATACAGAGGCGAGAGCTCAGTTTGCGGCGAGATATCGCCGAGTGCGCATGTCATTTCCGCGTCATATTTATCATTAAAACATCCAAAACATCGACCAAATTATGCAGCATATTATAAATAACCATTTTTATTCTTAGAATAATCCATTTTTTAGTCATGCTAATGCTTGGGGTCTCTGATAGACCCCCTTCGGACGACGCGGTTATTTTTGAGCCGCCGTGGCGGATGGGTTAAGGTTCCCAATCTTTTTCGGTTTACGTCTCCCTTAAACCATCAGATTTTTCCGCGGCTCCCTTAATACATTAGATTTTTGTCAACGTCTGTAACCCCTCCCATTGCGCGTGCAGTACGTCAAATATTGTTCTAAGTTTTGCATCTTGCAAAAACTTATAAACTGATGTTATAAAATTTAAATGTCGATTTATTAAATCTATTTCTTAATAAAATTGTATTTTTTATGCCTCGTTTTACGCGGTTTTCTGGAACCTATCCCCTTCCTTTATATGAACTCGAAGTCTCGATTTACGCGGATTTTAATTTTCTGGAACCTATCTATCATTTTTGTATGAACTTGAAGTCTCGATTTACGCGTTTGTTTCTTGGAACGTATCTACCGCGTAAATCGAGGGATTGGTGTATTAAAAAAAATATTAATTAAATTACATGTACGACGATTTATTTTATTGTCATAATATTGTTTTAGATAAATAATAAAACTAATGATTAGTTTCTAATCACCCATTGAAATGCCTATATTGCCATTATCATGCAAATCGTTAACAAGACATACAGTGGCCATTGTGATCCATCGGTGATTATGATTGATTATTTAATAAGGAACAATTCCTTAATCCTCCATTCAATCAAATCAAATATAAATATTAAGATTAATACATCTAAATGAAAATATCTATACATTTTTTTAATATTAATATTACTGGTACACGATGATTAGAACATATTTGCCTTTCACACGCATTACCAGTAATCCTCAAAAACCCCCTCCGCTTTGATATGCAGATCCAATTCGCAAATAAAAGAAGTTAATTTCTGCTATACAATAAAATAAATCATAAAACCGCTGGCACAAAAAATAATCGGTAGGGTGCTGTAATGTAATTCATATCTCTAATACTGAGAGGAAATTTGATATGTCCAATATCCTTAGTTAGCAGAGGGTGGGCGAGTACATACGTCGGAAACTGGCTAAAATACATAATAAATCCATATTTTTATATATATAAAAATATTTTTATATCTATGGTTGTATTGATTTTATATTTTTGTGTGAGAATGATTGCGTAAGTTTTTAATTTATAGCTTTTTAATGTGGGAATGTCAAGCTCGTGTAATCCTATGTAAGCTCGTGTACCGTCGCCCACTAAGTCAATAGTCGTCCCTGCGTTTTCTGGCCCCCTTTTTTAATTAATAGCCTAATAAAAAAAAATATGAATATATTAGATTTTATTACTATATCATTACATTTCAGTAGTTATTGCATATTTGCATTATTTGAAATTGAGTATAAATTCTGGAAAAATATTTTTGAATTTTTAATTAAAAAAAGGTTTATTACATCTTATATATTTTTTTTAACCGTCAGTGGAGCGAACCTATGATCTATTTTAAGGCTTAATAAATGGCGTAAAATGTCATTTCACATATATTAATTTCTCATTTTAGCGCCTATCGGCGCATCTGATCCTCCGGCGCTTGTGTGCGCCGCACAATCTGGCTATATAGACGGCGCGCCACTAGCCATGGACAACCTCTTTCAGAAGATGAGTTTGTAAAAGAAGCGTTTTTAGAATGTAATGCTACTTTGTTTACAGATTTTACAAAAAAGTATCAATTTGTGCAGCATATTTAACATAAAAAAATCCTCTTTACGTAAAGACGTACAACAAAAATATTGATCTTGGGCAGTTTTTTTTAAAATTGTATTATTAATCATTATTATATTATAAATAATTATTAATAAGAACTGAGTTTTATTATAATGTCAACATTCTTTTTTCATTGTTTTAAAACTATGTGTAAGTATAACTGAATAAATCTTTTTTCTGAATAAACGAATTTTTCATTTATTTTTAATGAAATTTTCAAAAGAATATTTTTAGATTTTGAATAATTATTCTATTTAAAAAAGAAAATAACCATATAATTCGTTTGTAACGTATTTTTAACAAAGGACTTTTGAGTTTACTTTAAAAAGATTTTCTACAATCAGCCCTCCTATAACGCTTTTACTAAATTACTGCCATCTACAAAATGCTAGTATTGTGAAGGTCAAAATTACATATTTCATAAATATATAATACATTGCCAAGCGAAATAAATAAATGTCCAATGTCCATTGGTTGACAACAAAATATAACATGTACACTATAGAAGAAACTTGGCGTTATAGAAGGTTTGACTGCAACTCATATATAAAAAAACATTATTCAGGGTGTAATTGAAAGTGATAATAAAAGTAAGCAATAAAAATGAGCAAATAATTTTGTACTGGGACTTTAATTAAGACAAGGGGTGTAATTATTTTATGCTTTAAAAATACATGGATAATAAATACAACAAAGAAAGAGTACTATACAAAAAAACTGTGTAAAAAAATGAAGGTAAAAGAGTTCCATTATCAAATTAATTTAAAATATGGAATTATTTACAATATATATTATTTAGTTATGCATAAAATATTAATTATAAGCTAAATTAAAATGTTTATTTGTTAAGTAATAGGGAAATACAATTTCAAAATAAAAAAAACAATTTTTATAAAAATGGTTTTTAGCCAAAAAATGTGTTATTAGTTAATTTTGTTAAAAATGATTCTATTTAAATTCAAAAAACAAGGAGTCTCGAAAATGTAATTTTGAAATATTGAACATAAAAACTATGAGACATTTTCTTTAGATTTTTTAAAACACTGACATTATAATGTTTAGTCAGTAGGATTTACAATTCATAATTAATTTTAATAGAAAAACATGTCAAATGAACTAAACGTAAATTGCGGGAGATAAATACCGTAAAACTGACTAAAAAAGACTGTAAAAATTGAACGTAAATAGCGGGAAAACGTGAATACCGAGCAAGTATACATTTTTTGAAGAATAGAATGAAAATTTTGATCCGATCCGTGTTAAAGAGAATTTATTATATTCGGTTGTCAGGGGTGAGACTTTAACTTAAAAATTGATCACCGCATTTCCCCCCGAGGAGTCCCCTCCGCTCAATCAATAAGCCGGAGTCACACTCGCGGCAACTTAAGTCACACTTAATTTCATTCACGAGCAACACATTATTCTGCATGTTTATCTGTTAACATTACTTAGTCGCGCTCGACTAGTTCCGGGGCGTCGTCCCGCTCTGGCGCGTCGCGGCGCCGCCCGGAAGCGGGACGGCGTCGCGCCGAGGTGCACTCTGCCCATTTTTAACCCAACCCCCCCTGCCAAACATATTTATTTCGCATACCCCTCCCTGCGGGCCTAACGAAGCGATTCATGCGTTAACACTTGATTTAGGGTCTCCCCCGCTAACCGTATCATTTCATTTCCGATTTTGTTTACCAGAGATGCGTGTGATGGAGCATCAATGGGTTCGAGATAATCGACTGAACAAAAGAACCACTTCGGGATATTATTCAAACGCTGAAATATGACTATTGCCAACCGTGAATTCGAAAATGTGCCGTCAATCAGATCGCCCAAACGATATGGCGGAATGTTACATGCACCCCTGGAATTAGATGATTGCCAATCTCGACAATAATAATAAGTACAATGTCAAAGAAAATACTAAGAAATGTTTACATTATTTATTTTATGCACAATCTCAAAACGAAATTTCTTCATAATTTTTTAATAGTTTTCTTTTCTTTTATATATTTCGAGAACGTATTCTTTTTTTGTCATTATATATTGCATTTAGATACGTCTGTTTTATTAATTAAATATTGGGCCTAAGAAAAATATAGTTATGGAAATAGTTAGACACTGAATGATGCCTGAAAACAAGAACAAATTCAATGCAATAAATAATATTTATGAGATTTTACCTTTATTGTTCTTGAAATTAATTATAAAATATTATTCAGGCTATAAATCCTGATTCTTGGTATATTTTTATTAAGATAATTTTTGTTGTATTTCTTTTTATCTGTATTGTTTGTAAACCGTTTATAAAAACTGAAGAACGTCTCGTATTTAGGTTAAAATAATAATGTATGATAAATTTTAAATAACAATTTCTAATGAAATGAAGAAATTCGTAAAATAACCAAAGATACACTCGAAAGAATTTTGGAATTATGTAATTTAACAAGTTATATTTGTTAGTCCTCTAATAAAGTATAAAAAAAACACTAAATGGTAACAAAAAGGCATCACATCAAGATCCAAAATAGATTAGACCCAAGCCATCAGTCACAAGACTAGTAGGCGTAGCTAGAAAAGTTAGGCCCAGATGTAAAAATTGGCTAAGCTCTCCCCTTTTTTAAATATATAAAAAAAATCACCCGAAAATAGTCTTATTTATTTGTACTAATTTTTAGAATAATAACCAATTTAGAATACATTTTAAATAATAATGACATCAATGTGCCTTGAAATTTAAAGCCAAAAACTATTAGAAAATGATTTTTTATTTAGACACTATATTATTTTAATATTACGAATATAAATATATTTTTTTAAAGTTTCATAAAAATCTAATTTATGAAAAGAATCGGCAGTGAGAAGATTTTAGTGTTTATAAAAAGCCAACATTTCCGGTCAAAAAGTAGCCGCGCAGCAAGAAAATTTTGATGTTTGACCGAAAACTAAAAATCTCGTCCAATAAAAGTAAGTGTAAGTAGAAAATTTTGTAAAGAATTTTAAATATTTTTGAAAGTCAGACTCCATAAAATCGACAATCTGTACATCAACAATTTAAATCAATATGTATATTTTTATTTAATGCCCTTAATGTCGAGAGCCCCGAGGGCCCCTAAACGGTGGGGGCCGTGATGCCTTGCAACTTTTTGCTTTAAGATTGCTACGCGCTTTCATAAAACAGGCTTTTCTAAATTGTATGCAAAATAATGTAAAAGATAGCCATGATTATGTTTTTGTTCTTGCTCTTACTAACTATGTTGCTTTATGAAATAATGAATCAAGAAAAAAAAATCCTTGAACACGCATTATATTTTATTTTTATAAAATTATAAGTTGATTTAAAGTAAAAGTTTTTAGATTTTTACTGTATTTATTTACCATATTTTTTAACGATTTATTAGTCATACAAAATTAGTGGTCTTTTTAATTTAATTTTATTATGATTTAATAGTAAAATTAAGCGCTATAGACACATCATTCGTGGTCCAAAGTATCTCTTTCTGCCGACCATCGTGGTGGGAAAAGTGGAAGGTTAACGGTGGTTGGGAAGAAACAAATTGTCGATTGTGACTCCGCAACATTCACAACTGGACCGGGTTGGTGGCTATAGAATGTTTTTAATTATTTTTAAATGCATAATGAGGGGCGCGCCGTCTATATGACCAGATTGTGCGGCGCACACAGGCGCCGCATAGTGGAACTGATCATAAATTTCTTTTTTTTCTTTTACTTCTTTTCTTTTACATTTGAGCCAGACTTATGAAATTTAGAATACATATAGGCGAAGATATATTCTACAATATCAAATAATAAAATTAACAACTATGAAAATTTTACAATTTTCAGAATTACTCAAAAAGTGCATCAAGTGGCAGGATTTTCTTTATTGTCGTTATTAATGCATATATTTTTTATATATTTTTGAAAATAGATGATATACGCTTTATTATGGTATATATAAAATTAATAGGAAATTAAAAACTGGGAAGATATACTCACTTGAATTTGATACTACGATAATATTTCAATTGCATTTTTTGATAATGGTTAACTTTAGAACCTTATATTACCAAATACATTAAACTAATATTAAAAAAATCAATGACATAATAAACTTTAATGTTATATCTATCATTTGACTTTTTATCTGAAATCAAATTTTCGTAAAAAGCATTTTTGGCAGTAGAATTCAAAATCGATCGAAATATAAAATAATAATTTATTAATATGAATTAGTTATCTTAATTAATTAACAATTCATGTATAAATAATTATCTCTGAATATGTTTTATAACAAATTATAAATAAGCAATGTACAATGCTACAGCTTAATTGCCATGATCATACTTTTCGCTTTGCATAAGCATGCGAAATATGTAAATTTAATTATGCCGTGTTGTCATATCTCATTTTAATCATACCCATTACATAGTTGCTTTTTATTATGAACGGTGTGGACTCGTGTACTTGTATTATGCGGCGTTTAATGGGTTATAAAGGGTGTTCAATATACCACGATCGGGTATACAACTTTTGGTACATTATGTATTCGAGCAGACAGCGCCAACTCACGAGTTTGCAAATCTTATTTTATTATTTTTTTTGCATCGACAATGCTACATAGCAGATATAAATCTGCAATACGTTTATAAAAATATTATTATAAATATCTTAAAATTCTTTACAACCGTTGTCTCGATTTACGCGAATTTGAACTAAAAATCCGCGTAAAAATAAATACATATTTTTTCATATTACAATTAATTATTTTTAAAATGTTACATTCTTGTTTTATTTTTTGTGTAGCATATCCTTGCATTCTGCATATATTAGGGGGACCGAAAAGTAATCAAAATTTCTTCGATGAGCTCATGAAGAAAACACGTAAGTTTTGTTATTATGTCAAACCTATGGTTGCACAATTTATTTTTGGGTTAATTTTTTTTTATCAAAGGGGAAAGATGTCAAGGCCAACAATAGAAGAAGTATACTTACGTCATTGTATGGTATTTTTGTTCGATCAAGGAATGAAGGCAAACTAAGCAGTAAAAAAAATACCGATACTTACAGGGATATTCTGAAACTAAGTGTCTTCGGTGGTTTTAAAGGTTTAAACATGGAAATAGGAATCTCAAAGATGTCGCACGAAAAGGACAACCCTAATAATTAGATGATGATATCCTGAAGGCGATTGTGAGGACAGATCCTCGTCAAACAATTGAGGAATTAGCATTGCAGATTGGCTTCAGGATCATCTTCGTCCCATAGGAAAATTGTATAGGCGAGGAAGTTGGGTTCCTCATGAATTGACAGAGATGGCGCTCAATCAATGGCATCTGCGCGTCTCTTTTGTCTCGGTATGAAGCCGATCCGTTTTTGCAACGAATTGTAACTGGAGATGAGAAATGAGTGTTATACAAAAATTCTGTACGAACACAATGACTTTCTTCCGAAGAAGAGCCTGTCCCGACCCCTCAACCATCGCTAACAATAAAGAAGATCCTTGTTTGTGTGTGGTGGGATTTTTCTGGAATTATACACTATTAATTGCCCATTGTTAGTCAAGAGATTGCTAAGAGACCGTACACAAACGGCGAATACATAAAAAAGTTGTTTTATAAAAACATCCGAATAGCTGTTTCTGGATTTAGGAATTAGGCAGATAAAAAGAATAAATCAGATATTCTAAAAAAATTAAAGAGTTACTATTGTCTGCTAAGATCTGAAATTGGTTTCGGCTTTCTCAATAGCAGTTGACGAGTCTTGTGACATAAATGATACAGTAAGGTTTATTTCTGATACAGGTCCTAAAGAAGAACTTTTAGGATTATTGCCACTCAAAGGTCAGACGCATGGAGAGGATATTGCAAATTCTGTAATTGAATGTATGGATAAACATCATATTCCTCTCGATAAAATTTGGTTTATTTTAACAGACGGGGCCAAAAGTATGACCGGCATAAGAAATGGGGTTGTTGCTATTTTGAAAGAAAAAAATAATCACAAGATACTTTCTTACCATTGCATCATTCATCAAGAAGCGCTTTGTGCGCAGACATTTCCTGAAGAAATTTGTAAAGTTATGGAAGTGGTCAATTCCATTTTAGCTAAAGCTCTTAACCACTTCTGTGGTCAACCTCTTGGAAAAAAGTGGGTAATTGTTCTCGAAAGGTCAAATTATGACACGTGTCACTCAACGCGCGCGATGCGTTCTCTAGACTGGTGGGGGAATGACCCGAGCTGGATTCAGGCAAATCACTATAAAAAGTTTCGTGTACGATGTGCCCGAATCCAGTTCGGGCAAATCACTGTGTCAGCAAAATACCTACCCGAGTTGTATTCGGGCAAATCACACAAGGGGTTAATCAAAGCCAATTCAAAGAATTTTTAGTTGAAATGGAGAGTGAGTACGATGACCTTCTGCTCCATAACAAGTACGTTGGTTATTAACGTTTTAAAACGTTTCGAATTTCCTCTTGGGAAGAATGTTCACTATCCAGAACTAACAGACGATCCCAAATTTGTATTTCATTGTAGACGTTACGTCTCATCTAAATCGGCTTAATAATAAACTACAAGAGAAAGAAAAACAATTTTCTCGATGTTAGAAGAAGTCATTTCATTCGAAAACAAATTATCCCTTTTTGCTCAAGCATCTGCTGAAGCATCGCCAAGAAAATAATTTATCTATTGACAAACACTATTTCAAAACAATCATTTCAAATATGAGGGATGCATTTCCCAGGTTTCAGGAATTTAAAAACAGCAGAGTGACCTTAACATTCGTTAACCCTTTCAATGCGGCGGGTCTAAACACGATTCTGCATCTGAGTGCGGCGCCGTTTTAGACCAAATTAGTTTTTTGGCGAGGTAAATTTGTATTCACCGTTTACTGCTATATTAGACCATTTGCCTATAAGAGATTTATGCAAACATGTTGATTAGGATATGTTCTTCCATCTTAACTAAAAAAATAAACTTGATTCGCTTTATTTTCGCAATAATAAATCTAACAAAATATCAATTGCTCAAACAGAGATTAAGTGATGAAAAAAATGGGAATGCGAATCAAAATCAAAATGCGAAATGCAATTTTCTTATACCATTACATCCGTACACGTGTATGTGGAACATAATGCACGTGGAACACCCTTAACAACCCCTGAGACGAGATACGTCACCGATACTACTGCGGAGATTTGAATCGTTACTGTTCATATTTACATATTACATGGTTCCTATAAAATTCTTGTGATATGTTGTATATTTATTGATAGCTGTGTTTATTAGCTGATTTTTAAAACAAACACCATCACTTAACTCGGTCTAGTTTACATGTAATGACAAGTTAAAGTTTTAAAGAATCTCGCGCATGTACGACATGCGGCCGCACCCTGGACACGATTTGTATGCGCATGTACGTCATGCGCCCCGCACTAAAGGGTTAAACACCCTCTTAATGCTACGGCAGAGAGATTTGAAATTGTCTCCTTTTGGCATTGACATTGGTAACTTTGAAATACAATTGCTGGATTTAAAAAACAAGATATGGAGCTTTAAATTTGAACGTCTTTGTGTTAATTTAGAAATATTGGAGAACAAATGTGAGCTTAGTTCACAACACAAGTGGTCTGCTTTGAAAAAATCTGAAGAAGGAAGACATCATCATCTTCAACGCTTGGAATAATATTCCTGACTCTTATGATCAGTTGAAAGAACTCGCGTTTACTGTTCTTTCCCTTTTCGGTTCTACATATTCATGCGAACAATCGTTTTCAAGAGTAAACTGAGAAGTCGTCTTATTGATGAGAACCTGGAATCGTGCATAAAATAAAGAATAACAACATACAAACCTGACTTACTTAAACTTTCCAAGGAGATCCAAGGACATTGTTCTCATTAAGTGTTTGTCAGTCATTGTCATGATTTAAAATTTATGTATTCCTTAATTACATATTATTTTTAATCAAAGAATAAATTTTTTATGAACATTATGAAAATCTACATATTTATCAATCCGACTAAAAAATGATTAATTTTTTTTTACCGAAAATTGATTACCTCTCTTGATAAATTATTTAAAATTATTTTTATCAATGTTTTCGTAAAAATCGGGAATATTATACAATATTCAATATGTCAGTCACCATCTTGCAATGAAAAATTAAAAACAATCTGATGCGCGGGTAGATTTTTTTCTTAGTATATTTGCCTTGTATTTATCACGCGTAAACGCGTGCACGGACTGAACCCGCGGAGTTCGCTAGCCCGCGAAAACGCGCGCACGGACTGTAATGTGTTAAGTACGAAATCAAGTTTTATTCAGTGTACCCGTAATTTAATGAAGCGCTAAAAATTATAATAAAGTTTGCTAAATTAATAAACAGATTTTCCTCTTATTTTTTTTAATCGTTGTAACGTACATATTTGTCCCTTTGGATAATATAAGTTTGCCGACCACTGCATTAGAGGTAAAAAAAATAATAATCTAAATAAAAAGGGAATCGAACAACTGCCTTTACATTGGCAAAATTATAAAATAAATAAATGTTTTTGGCTATCAAAAAAAAATCGATTACTATTTATTATGTTTTTGCGATTTTCCGGACCACAGTTTGGGATCATCCCGCGTAAACAATGGCATGAAGGCAAGCATATTAACAATATCACAATAAAGACATTACATGCCAAGCGGTACCTGAACCATGGACCGCTACATAAATATTGATGCTGCAGCCATTCATCACGACTGGGCCGGATTGGATATAATCTCAGACACAATTTAAATATTATAATACACCCAAACAGATAAAATCTCATTGATACGCATATTCTGTATTGAAATATTTCATTGGTATTTTTTTTAATTCAATTAATAATTGATTATTAATGGTTTCAATTAATTTACCAATTCATCACCCTGCGGATGAATGAGATATTTTGGTGAACAAAGTTTCAGAGAGTGCTCTTGTCTACAAATAATATATTATCATTTAAATATATACGTATACGCGGTCGAAAAGCCACAGTGAAGGTTAACCTTTAATGCCATAGGTGGTATGCTTGACTTGGTAATCGTGAACATTTTTTTTTTATCATACTATCGTCGCCGCTCAGCATGATCGCAATATACATGTGGACCGAAAGTACAGCTTAATTTAAATTATTAAGGACACGCTGTATGTGATAAAATTACGCGTTGTATAGATTTGTCTTTGATTATTGTATCGATAATATTTTCGGGTATCGGTTTCGGCATCGATCGTTAATCAATCCGATGCCGCGTTCGTTGTGACAGTGCAAAATAATAATATAAAAAGGAGCGAGGGGCATCTGGGACATGTTTCCTTGTTAAAATTCAGCGAATTTCGGCCCAAGACGATGTTCCCAATAAAATATTCGCATTTTGCAGTGTCTTGATATAAATGGAACGAAAAAATATGCAAAATATTCGTCTTTGTGTCGCTGAAGAGGGAGACAAATAAGTTACGATTCCGCGCATTCCTTTCACATTGCCCTTTTCCAGTAGTAACTTAAGACCAATGTTTTCCAGTTATAGAGTCGGGCCACTGTTGGTCAGGGGCAGGGTCGTACCAGTGGCTGTTGTTATATAACATATTTTTTATTTTGATACCGTATCTTAAAGTATAAACATCCGCATATGACTAATGAACATGTCATTATATAAATTTATTCGATAAAATTAGTTATTTTTGTATAATAATTAATTTTATGATGTAAAGGTCATAAAAATATATGTTACACTTGGGAGGCCCCAGGCGCGATTCAATTTTGAGGCCCCCCCTCAACATATTTTTACAACTATAATTTGTATTCCAGGCGTACATTTTTTTGCTTATTATTATTTATAAGCTTATCAAAAATCGATATTAGCGATCTCGTGGTTACAAATATTTATTATTTAAAAAAAAATCAGGGGCCTCCGTTTACCTTAAGGTAGTTACGCGCTTGAATCTATGGATCTTGGTCTACGGAACAGTATAAATATGACCGTTAGAGTTATCCATTTGACAATTTAATTTAGGGAATGCTGCTAAAATAAGTAAATAATAATAATTTGAGGCCCCAGGCGCGCGCCTTATGCGCCTTAGGGTAAATCCGCCATTGCCAGTAATTAGTTTTATTTTATCTGTATTTATTGCATTTTTAAATAAAATTGTTTTCTATACGAAACGAATATTGGTAAATTTAAATTGTAATTATTTATTTACATTTACATATTTTCTATTTTTTTCTGTGAAAATCCTCGAAATGAAGATTAAACATTTAACAATGTTTTAATTACATTCAGTGGCGTAGTTGTATATAATTATATTATAATACAGAATCTTGGAGTAAACTTAATGAAAAAATGAACTTACTTAAAAAATAGACCAATTAAATATTCCTGACTTATTGAATACCTGAATTAAAATCACTGTTTCATTTAATACTTCACCATATTTTTGGTGGTGAAGCGTTTGAGTTTATATAAGGTAACCAGATTTTGATATAAGTGGTTGTCTTATTTAAAAAAAATGTTCTAGATCTGTGGCTCCCAAACCTACAATGCACATGCCCATATAGTAAAAATCTGACCACCAATTAAAATAACTCCACATAATAGAACAATTTCAAATTAAACTTTGACTGATCTTGCGTTATAAATGGTGACATACAAATAGAAATAAAAAAAAATAATGGCTTAGAAGAGTTGTCACAGTTGCAGGGTTTTCTAATGTTTTTTTACTGTTTAAAAATAAATTAAATCATTAATTATTTTTGTCGCTTTGTACTTTTGTCGATGATCCTTAAGTTTAGAAGTTTTCGTTTAATTGGCGCCTGTGTGCAGAACTTCAATGTGCGTCCCTATACGTCTGGTGTGCTTGAAAAGAAGAACTGCGGGCAATCACTTATATTGTTATATTAAATGTGCATAAACAAATCTGGTCTCTAACGGATTTCTCTCAACAGAGCCGGTATACCCTGGGAAGGAAAACCCTAATCCGTTGACCGTTAATTGGTCTAGTTTCGATACTTTCGCTCCTCTTCCTTCTCTCTAGGGGACCTCTCTCTGAGGAGGTCTTTCTCATGATGAAAGGATTGCTATTACGCGATAGGGTTAATAATTACTCGCAAATACCGAGTCAAACCCCCTCCTACTTGCCTTAACACATTCCGGAGGGTAAAATCTGATACAAATAACGTAGAAGATATACGTACAATGTCAGCAATGGGCAAGAGAGGGAAACTCGTTACAAAAAATCGCATACCAAGACGGCTTGGGTTTCTACGATATGGACACGAAAGAAGAGTCATGTCACATGCGAAACTCAGGTTCCTTTGGCCTCGACTTCCATTCGAGAGTCTGGCAATGCTCAAACGCTCAGCGAGTGTCTCGTTTTTTTTTATTTTTTCCTCTTGGCGCGCGTAATTATCTGGGGCCTGTGTGCTCCGCACAATCTGACCATATGTGAACACCACTAAGTAAATCAATTTGATAATCGAAGATTTTAATAATCGTTTAATTGAATTATTAAAATTGTCCGGCTCCGCCACTGGAAGAGTGTGGCGCAAAATCCCTAATCAATATCGCATTATTATCCATTGTGTCTGCTCGGAAAAACTGCTCACAAACTTTACGCCCGACAAACGTTTTGTATCGATACCACTCCAAATTGGCCCGAATGTGTGTGGCCATATCGACGGTGATTCCCCGCCGATAATTGAATGCGGGTTTGCGCCCGTCAATAAGTATCGCCCTGTATTTCAATCGCTAATGATATCATATTGCGAACAGGGGCGTATTTGCATACGCGGCCCGTGTGTGCTGTGTGCATGATGAAACCAAAATTTAATTACGTGATTCATTGCCGATTTCTCGTAGTTTATCGATGCGAGAGTGAAGATCGGTGAAGAATAACTTATTATTTATTATTATTTAAATGGCCTTCTAACCCTGAGACGGGTCTTTGCCACCTGGAGGACACCACGCGATCTCCAGCAGAGACACGTCCGTCTCAATCCTGATGTCAGAACTGTGACTGTCGTACTCCAGGTTATCTTAGCTCTTCGAATACGGGTCAGGTCGCCAGCCTAGCCTCAGACGAGGCTACGGCCAATTCGGATTTAATTCACGGTCTGATCGGGTGCTACGTGCTCCTCCCTATTACACACGTCACCGAATTGGCCTGGATAGCGGCCTAGCTGTCAAATATATATATTTACGGTAAGATATTTTGGGATTTTATAACAACTTATATAATGCGAATTGACAGAACCGAGAAAAAATACTTGAGTGATATGTAGTGTGTAAGTTTTATAGAAATTACAGTGTTTCTGGATGATAAGGTTCTGAATAATCTCCTCTGCTCAATGATCATATATCGATTCATGTTTTTACACATCCATCTGTTTATATTCAAGGGCGCGTCGTCCATGTTGCAAGATTGTGCGGCGCACACGGGCGCCGGAATATTAGGTGTGCCGAGAGAAGCCAAGAGAGGAAAAATTAAGCAATTAAACTTTCTTAAAATCGAAAAATAATAGATTAAAATTATGTATTATATATATTATATTATAAAGATATGCTCACTTGAATTTGAGACTACGATAATATTTCATGAACTTTGGATCCTTATAGTGGCGGATTTATATAGATGCATATGATGCTGGAGCATAAGTCCCCCTACAATTTTTATTAACCTAGCCGTGCCGATGGGGTAAATATACCCCATCGGTCCATAATAATGGACCACAAGATTTTATCGAATAATTCAATTAATATAAATGCTGCATGTCAATATTTTTTTGTATTTGTTTAAAAAAGTCTAAAGAATAAATATTATAAATAATCGTTTTCTTTTATTATCTAGAATTGCGAAAGTGTCTGGGAGTGTGCGTATCATTTACGCGTCGTATTAATTAGTTAGAAAATCTTAAATATTTACTAAATTATGAAGCATTTCTTGACTTGAAATACTTGGGGCCCCTGGGAGACCCCCTTCAGACGACGTGGTTGTTTTCGAGCCGTTGTGACGGATGAGTTAACGTTATATTATCTTTGTTATTTTAGAATATTTCTATTTCTTAGTAACAAAGTTATCAAGAAAAATCCCCCCTAAATATACGCTACTGGGGGGTTCTGAAATCTAATTATAACCAAGTAAACTTTGATAAACCCCTGAAAAAAATGTACATGTATGTGTACACATATCCTTATGTACATAAATAAATCTGGTCTCGGAAATAAAACGGATTTCTCACCACAGAGAAGGAAAACCCTAATCTGTTGACCAATAATTGGTCTAGTCTCGATACATTCGCTCCTTTTCCTTCTTTCTCTTTGAGGAATTATTTCCCATGGTGAAAGGATTGCTATTGCGCGTCAGGCTTAATAATCACTTGCGACCGGCTACTTGAGACTCGTTTTGGGCAGATGTGCATTTGTATACTTGTGTATATCTATACAGGTATGTGTGTGTGGTCGCTCGCTACTTGTCACTTGTGACTCGTTATAAGCAGATAACGCATTAGAGAAGAGAGCAGTCGAGAGGGTAAAATCCGATACCAACAAGGTAGAAGATGTACGTCCAATGCCATCAATTGCCAAGAGAGCGAAACTCTTTACAAAAAAACCGCATACCAAGACGGCTTGGATCCCGCGGTATGGACACGAAAGGGAAGCCCTTACGTCACCTGTGAGACTCAGGTTCGTTTGGCCTCAACTGTCATTTGAGAGTTTGGTAAGGCCCATGCCCTTAGCGATTTCTATTTCTTAGTAATAAAGTTACTAAGAAATATAAATATTATAAATAAACTGCAATGCTAATCATATAATTAAATAAAATATCTTATAAATAATTTATTGAAAGCTGACAATTTTTTCTTGAATTTTTGCGACAGTGCAAAACGAAAACCGCGCAAATCTAAGAATGGGCCTATTCCTTCCGATTCCATTGCCCCGATTAAAAGTTTCTCCTCTCAATTATTGAATGAACAGAATCACTGCTCCCAGCAACCGAACCCCTAGGAATTAACATCACAAAGGGGACAACATTTGTAGATTACTGTTCAAAAATACAGTCACGTGTCAAACACGCTCGGGGTGGGTGACTTCAATTATATCTGCCGCGAACTTGATACAGGAAGCCGGATAGAATGGCGCTGGGGTGGGGGGCAAAACTGTCAAACGGATAACACGATCTAATCCAAGAATTATGCAGGGATTTCGACAATAAATCAAACCGGTTGTACGCCCAAATTTGGCAAACTACGGTTTCCACTTTTCCGGAATGAACAATCACACCTATTGATATTTTAAACAATATTAAATATATATTTTGGGCGAGACGACAATTCAGCGCGGACGATTGCGCGCCGACAATTGCGCCCCAATCACGCGTCTTTTATATTAATATTTATTTATATATTATAAATGTGTGTGACCGAATTTAAATTCATGAAAGGCCCACCCCCGTTTCATAATTTTAATTAAGTGTCAAACCCGAAAAATCCTCCCCAGGCATTTCGCTGGGAGTCCATATAAATCCCAGAGTGATACAAGTGATGTGCAATAAAAAATGGACATAAATCTTTTCGGCCATATTGCGGCAATCAAACACAACCCCACTGGTTACATCATCGACCCCAATGAGTATTAAATATCATACTGTTATAATAAAGCGACCCCTCTTGTGTTATCCTTTTTATTGCGCATAGGTATTAGACTCGGCGAATAAAATTCGTTTTATTATATTATAAGCGCTCGTGACGTCACGATTTTCGGCTGAAACATTTTTTTGCTTTTAATATCGCCGCTGAAAATCCAATATGTTGTGACGTGACGCGAATGCGCTCGGCCCTTATCGCGAATTCTGAAAATATCAATTATCATTCAGCAAACGATCGTTAATGAATCGCACATTCGGACCCCGGCTCGCCAACCGCGGGTCGCGGACGCCCCGCGGCCTCGCAGCGTGGCTTATTGACTTGAGCCTTACAACAGCATATTGGTTTTTCGCGTAAACGTTTTGAGCCTCTGGGGCTTGTGCAAATTACTGGGCGGCATTAGGAACTCGGCTTTAATTATTTTTATGAATTTATTTAATAGGCGTAATAATTTTCATGAATATTTTCAGCACATCTTATATGTGGAACATTTGTAATAATTATGGACTTTGGACTAATTATTATTATTAGAAAATTTATTTAAAAAAATGATTACACCTATATTTCAATATACGCGGTATTTATTTAACACAAACCCGTTTCTTAGTATTTCTATTAATGAACGTTTTATTTCTTTATTTTTTTATACTAGGTTTATTTTGTTAATAAAGAGATAATTTTAATTCATCATTTAGTGTTTGTATCATCATAAGTTTCAGGGCGGCTCTTCCTTAGGGGCAACAGGGACACTGCCCCACACATATTTCTCCGAATAAAAAAAATAATAATTAGCAGAAATATGCGAACAGAACGATATTTTTTTATGTATTGTGGCATTTTTGTATCCGTCCTGACGCAAACCAGTGCTGTTCTTTGTCAGTCAGTGGAGATAAAGAGAAATGTTCCGTATTACCGTATACAGAATGTCGCTTTTCGTTTGCTGCATAAAGCTCTCTTTAGGGCAGGCCTGTATGTGCCCCGCCGATCTATATTTTCTACCCGATTCGAAAAATAAACGTTTTTCGACTATATTTCTCTTTTCTGGAATTCGGATATCATCATCGACTGATCTTTTAAAAATCTTTTAAAGCCTTCATAATTCGATCAATTGCCAATTTAAAATTTTCAAATTGGGGACAAGAATTCATGTAAATAAATAAATAAATTCTAATAAAATTTCCATTTATTTTGTGAAAAAAACTTATTTTTATATTCAGAGCTTTTTTTACATCCTTAAATTTGTAGTTGGCCTATTGTAAGAAAATGTTGCTCACCCCTGTTTTTACAATTAGAAAGATGTATTTTCACCGCATTTTCCTACATTTTTCCTGGCTGCAACCAAGTATTTATATTATACTTTAATAGGAATGATAATTTGATTGAAAGGATCAGATGTTTGACAATGTATTTTTTTCAGCTCTGAAAAATGAGGCTAAAGTTCATCTTCAAGGAATCCGATATTTATAATGATCCTTACTTTTAAATTTTCATTATTTAGATCAGGGGCGAGCAACCCGCGGCTTGAAACCAACGGCTTCTGCCGATGGGGTCTATTTGAATGTATGAAAATAGACCCCAAGCATATCAAGTCAAGATATTGATGAATTCTTCGACAACACCTCGACATTTGTTTTAAAAATGGATTATGCTAAGAATAAAATAGTTATATAATATTGTCGATATTTTGGATTGAGGACAATAAAGGTCATCAATTATGTATAATATTTATTAATTAGACTTTTTTAAACAAATACAATAAAATTGTGACATGTACGATTTATATTAAAAGAGTTATTCGAGAAAAATGACTTGGGGTCCCAAATAGACCCCATCGGCACGGCTAGATTAATAGTATTTCTATTAATGAGTATTTTATATCTGTATTTTTTTGTATACTAGGTTTATTTTGTTAATAAAGAGATAATTTGGGCTCATCCCTGATTTATATCGTCCACCACCCTCCATAGTTTCTCAAAAATCTCTGAGACTTTTCATAATAATATTTTTATTACAACTTAGTCAAATTATTGAGACTGCAAACATTAGTCTGAAAATTCATTTTTTTAGATGATTACCCTCACCAGTATCAAGTGCCTGTGTGCAGAACTTCAATTATCGCCCCTGTGCGTCTGATGAGCTATATATTATTTTAATAGATATCACTTAATGCCGAGTTTAAGAATAGTAATTCATTTTAATAAATTATTGTGTTATAATTAAAAAAAAATATCTCTTGGCGTCACTAATTTTCCGGCGCCTGTGTGCGCCGCACAATCTAGCTATATGAAGCGCTACCGTGAGTGCCTGTACTAGTTCCCGTACTGTCGATTTTGAAACTGCCTTACCTAATATCGTAACTTACCCCAATAAATGACACCTACCCTAATATCGTAACTTTCAATCACTTTGGGCTTCCCATACCTCGGTTGATCTTCTAGAGAAATTACTATTTAATGTTGATTTTAAGAAATATAATTTAATAAACTAATATTTATTGATTTTGAAATTTCACCTCGTGGCGCCCATAAATTTTCGGCGCCTGTGTGCGCCGCACAATCTCGCCATATGGACCTTTTGCAAATTAAATTAAACCTTTTAAAAATCAAGTTAAACAATTATATATGTTTTAACCCTTAAAACTCGTATTTTTTATTTTAAATATATGCATTAAATATAAATAAAATAAATTTATATTAATAGTGATTTTTTTTATTATAATATTTTTATTCCAATTGGTGCCTGTCGACCTCACAGCATCCCTCCAATAAATGTGGTCGACTAAACTTTTTCGCGCCTATCATAAAAACTCGATTATTGGCCAATCCCCTCCCGGGGCTTATTCCATCTTGTTGCCCTCCCCTCCTCATAACACCTAATATATATATATATATATATATATTTTGAAATACGCAGCTACAAATATTGGGGCTCTCAGATTATGCGAACTCACAGATGAGACCTCCTATTGCGCGCCAACTTACTCCGCCACTTATAATAATTTATAAAATATTAAATAAACTCTAATACAATTTAATCAGACGGATGTACCACGTGTCAATCTTCGGATTGATTTCGTCTATTCATCACGATGATCCGAAATCAACGAGGCACTTCAGTCGAATTGACGTAAAATCGAATCGTTCCTAACAAATTTTATCTAAATCTGGGGCTAGCTGCCCGGGACAATGGGGTGACCATTATGTAAGTCCGCTTTTCCCTCCCCCGCCTGCTCCCCCTCTCGCTGTCCGAGCCATTGTATATCAATCAACGCGAATGGGTAAACAATCGGCCATCACTTTACAATAACCCCATAGAAAGGTGATCCCCTCAATCGGGAGGACAAGCTGCCGATAAGGGAAGTGTGGATGTCAAGGATAATGTGTACTGATTTTATTATTAATTCCACTATTTTTTCTAAGAAAAATGCGACGTAAACATTTTTTTATTTAACATAATATTGAAATACAGATGCAAAACGATAATTATGCGTATTTCGATTCGATCCCGCAGAAAAAAATGTCGGGGCGCAATTGTCGGCGCCGATTTGTCCCGCGCTTAATTGTCGCGAAGCCAATATTTCGATATTTTCGATATAATAATAAATATTTATGATCAAAACGCCGGCAACTTTTCAATAATCCCAAAATGCGTAACGACAGTAAGCCCCTCGTTATGCACACAAAGTGAGGCCGGGGGAGGCCCGGTGATAACGAGACCGTTATCAGACAATCCAATCACCCCCGACGCAATTTCCAAAGGCTCTTTGTACTTTTCTCCTCTCTAATAGCTGCGCCGGTCGTATCTGATGCATTTATAATCTGGGGATTATTTCAATTAATGCAGTTGAGCGTTTGTGTAAGCAAAAATCATTACAAGCTGGATGATTGCAAATTCTTTTTAACGAGCGGACGTATGTTGGCGCAGCCCTGATTTTTATCAGCGAAAAAAATAAACAAAATCCACGGCGATTCAATTAATTTATCTAGATTTTTTGTTTGTTGTTGCATCGCAGTATCGAAGGGATCAATCTGAGTTTCATGATAAAATCAAGAAGATACTGCACTAATAATTACTTTTTCTCAAACCCTACAATGTAATCGGATGCGTTTATACCAAAAATGTTTATATATTCTTTAATAAAAACCGTGTAATTAAATATAATATATTTTAAGAATTTTTAAGAATTAATTTTAATTTCTGCAACTGTCCCAAATATTTGTAGGTAAGAAATCGCGTATTTCCTAGCCTAGTACGAGTGCAGTTTGTATCTAGACACGATAAATGTAGCCAAGCCTATAAGCAATTTTTTGCTTAGTATTTATTATTGTTTAGCATTATTTATGAGTAATAATGAGTTTTATTTATTTATTTATTTGACTACGATGGATGGTTAGCATAACAGAAAGATTCTAAAGCGCCATTAAATGATATAAAGATTCTAAAGATGCAAGTGGAATGAGTGCCTCACTTATATTCGTCCCAGTGTCCCCCACGACACTGGTTAATTTTATTATTATTTTATTTGTATGCAATTTATATTAGTATGTAAAGGATAGATAGCATTAGATTAATTAATTCCAATGCGCCAAACAACCTACATAAATATTTTAATAGAATGTAATGGGTTTCTTCCTCTTACATACCCTCTCGCAAGTGTTATAAAGAATTACCTGAATTCATTCGGACACCTATCCGAGTACTAACTTAGCTCAGTCGCGGTTAACTTACATTATCGTAATAATATGCATGTTACATACAAGCCATAACACATGCAATTCTTTGATGATTTACAAAGAATTCGATTCTTTTTACACCAAATTTTAAATGGAGATTTTATGTTAACAGAAGTCGAAAAATGCAATGGTTTTCTCTGAAACAAACCTACGTTCTTAGCCCTAAGCCGGATTTATACTCAGAAAAGTTCTTTTGTGCATTTGATGGGATTTAAGAGGAAAAATTTGTTACTGATTATTAAAACAGGATGAGACAATTACTGCAAATAAAAATCAAACGTCCAATTTTGTTTAAGGGAATAATTCTTTACCTCATAAAGCAAGAATGACCAAGAAAAAATCAGGAGGTAAACTGAGATATTCTGCCACACTTTTCATATTCTTCAGACCTCGCTCCTTCCGATTGCTTTCTCTTTAGGTCTAAGAAGTACATTTTAAGAGAAAAACGTTTTCGAAATATTACTATACTCGAAAACCACTAGAACAAATATTTTGATTCAAAGCCGGAGTTGAAAAACTACAAGGAATACCGAAATCTGTTTCCAATAATGATGGAAATTGTGTTTTATAATAATATTCTGGATATTTTTAGATTAATCTCATCCTTTTCTTTAGGCCTATTATTTTGTATATTATTAATAACATTTATCTCAACAATTTTTAATAAAAAACAAATTTGTATAGTAATAGAAAATACTACAAGGTGTTATATTTCTCTTTTCTTCTCTAAATTTCTTTTTAAAATAGTATGTTTTAATTTATTAATTAAAATTAACAATGTTTTTAACACAACTGGTGTAGTTTAAAAAAAACATTCATGAAAAACTAAGTTCATATCTATGGATAGTACTAAAAAAAATATTAAGCTTTGATTAAATTTAGGATAAAAAATATCAATAAAAATAATTAAATTTACTAATAAATTCTATCCGATCCACTATATAATTTTAAAATTAATTTATAACTTTATTGTTATATATAACTGAATAATAAATCTAAAAATAATAAGAGGTTTATCTTGTGATTTTCTAAAAACTGTCATTTCTACACAATACTATATTTATAATGTCTCGAGAGTATTTTACTTAAAAATTACAGGATTTCCTGAACTGTACTGTTTTTTTTAACAAAAATCTTAATTAAGGGTTAATATTTTACCCTGATAATTTTAGTCTTAAAGAAAATGAGTTCTAAGACGTGTCCAGGGACTGAGATGCAAACATTATATCAGTGGTCGCCGAACGGTAGATCTCTTTTACCATAGTTCAAATTTTAATATTGGACCTTGAAATGAAATATTTCTAGAACTAAATTTCAATGAAATGCTTAATAAGTTACCGTTGTAAAATAAATTTCTAAGTAAAATAGATGTATTGCGATGGGAACTGCGCCATACATTTAAGATACTCGTCACTTTACTCGATCGTCACGGCGACTCGAAACCAACGGCGTCACCCGGTGGGGTCTATTTACTATGCAAAATAGACCCCAAGCATTTTAAGTCAAGTCATGCCGCCATGTTGCTAGTATAGTTTTATTCGCACTTACACGTCGTACCGGATGCGAGCGAGAAAAAACATCGCGCCCTTTTTATTTTTTTTTAGCAAATATTTGGGGTCCCAAATATACCTCATCGGCACGGCTAGGTTAATCAAGAGTTTGTGAAATGAGTTTGGCGACCACTGCATTAGATCAAGTGAGATTTTTTGTATCGTAGCTTATTAGTATTTTATAAATAGAAAAAATAATCGAATAATTCCTTAAAATAATATATATATATTAGTACCACAAATTATGTAATACGTTTATCTAAAATCTTTCAGCGATAATAATTACAGTAATTCCTCCCGTGTTAATTAAATCACATTGCTTATAAACGCTTCCACAGTTTACACAAATAAAATATTCAATCCGACTGCTTTATCGCAATTGGTTGATAACAGAATAGCCATCGGTGTCAGATACTATCTAAATGTTGATAGATACATAGTCAACTCTTAAGTAATTGCGGAACTCCGACACCATTATAATTCATTAAGATAATATTGCGTCCGGTTAACCGGCCAATTAATGTGGGCCGGATTAAATTCCCCGAATGTCTGCCACGCTCGACTGTTTCAGAATTTTCGGTATCGTAAAAATTTGTATGCGCAATTTTACGGGGAAAAATATTATGTATATTAGAATAATATGTTGCGAAATCCCAGCAGCGCGGTTTTGTAACGTATTAACCCGCGGTAGCCCGAATGGGGTGCGCAAGTACCCCTGCGCTTAATTGCCGTCAGCTTTTATAGTTTTAATTACTTCGTTTCAGGATTTGCGTCAGAGGTCCCTGTACTTTGGTAAAAGGAAACCATTTTGGCAACGGGACAATGCAAAAAATGCTAGCGATCAGATGCAACCCGATATTTTTATTTTTTTTAATAATAAACTATGCAATAAAACTTTAAAATAATGTACAAAAAAAAATCAGCTGTTAATAAATATTATTGTTTTTTTTATGTAATTTTATTGAAATCAAAGCCCCCGATTATCGGGGGCCCCAATGGAGCCCCAAGACCCAACTCATTTTTTTATAGATTTATTTTTATTTTTTATGAGCTTCAGTTTCAGCTTTACTTGTAGTCAAAATCATTTTTCTATACCTGTATATATATAAATATACCTTTTAATATAAATCCTACATGTCCCAAACATTTTGTACACCCTGGGAAGGAAAACCCTAATATGTTGACCAAAAATATGTCTAGTTTCGATACTTTCTTTCTATTTTCACGATGAAAGGATTTATATTGCGCGACAGGGCTAATAATCACTTGCGACCGGCTACTTGAGACTCGTTTTGGGCAGATGTGCATGTGTATACCTGTGTTTATCTATATAGGTATGTGTGTGTGGTCGATCGCTACTTGTCACTCGTGATTCGTTATAAGCAGATAACGCCTTTGAGAAAAGGACAAACGAATACCGAGACAAACCCCCTCCTACTTGTCTGGGCACAGTCGAGAGGGTAAAATCCGATACCAACATGGTAGAAACTGTACGTCCAATGCCAGCAATGGCCAAGAGAGTGAAACTCTTTACAAAAAACCACATACCAAGACGGCTCGGGTTTCCGCGGTATGGACATGAAAGGGGAGCCCGCACGTCACGTGTCACCGATAAACGGTCTATTCTCAATACTTTCACTCCTCTTCCTTGAGGTCTTTCCCGTGATGAAAGGATCGCGATTGCGCGACAGGGTTAATAATCACTTGCGACTTGCTAAAAGCAGATAACGCCAAGAGAAGAGGAAAACGAATACCGAGGCACACCCCATCCTACTTGCCTGGACACAGTCGGGAGGGTAAAATCCGATACCAACAGGCAGGGTAGAGGGATACACAGAAGGAAACTCATATAAAAATCCGGCCTCTTCCTCGTTTTCATGCCTCAGACTGCCATTCGAGAGTTTGGTAAGGCCCATGCCCTCAGCGAGTGAGAGCCTTGTGTCTGGCTAATGATGATGATGATACCTTTTAATATAAATCCTACATGTCCCAAGCATTTTGTATTTGACTAAAAAATACACTTGCGTGTCATATTGATTAGTAAAAAAATTCAAAATTCCGAGCAAATTATGAAGCATATCATGAATAACTATTTTTATTCATAAAATAACCCATTTTTTAGCATTTTAAGTCAGATGTTGATGAAAAATTCATCAATAGCTTGATTTGAAATTTTGTATGAAAATAGAACCCATCGGCCAGAGCCGTCGGTTTCAAACCGCCATGACGGATCGATTAACAATGTCGATAACAAGAGGTGAAGCTCGAAGAGATTTGATATTTGGGTTTGTTACTAAGAATATTTTTTTCTTACATATTTTATTTTTTATAATTTCTCTTCATCCTTAGACAACCAAAAACCCCCTCCCCCCCACTCTTTCTCTCCACAATTATTTTTCCGCCTTTGCGTAACGGGATCCAAGTGGATCCCGCGGGGGTCTATGGATGTTTGAAAAGGGACTATAGTATATCAGGGGTCTATTAGGGGTAGATGATAAAAAAAAGAAAGTTCCCGATATTTTGACAGTGCAATAAAACTCCAATAAAATTATTTTTATCTATTGTGAATTGGAGGAAAAAATATAAGGAAGTGAAGAAAATTATTTAGTTAAAGGGGTCTATATAGGAAAACGTTTTAGAACCCTATCTCTATATATGATTATTAGTCGAACAAATAATTTATATCTGAAATTGTTTTACAGATATTTATTTTTTCCTGTTTTTTTCTAAATGTTTCTATCTCCATGATGTTTGAAAACCAGTACTTTTGACTAATAATTATTTTTTACTCTAGATTAGCTGAAATTGTAAAAAATCGTCATAAAAAAGAAGCTCGGTTTTCAAATTATTAATTCAGATATGTTAAATATTATTTTAATTATATAGTAAAAAACTATATTATAATAATCACTTTTTCAGTTGTTGTAAATTAATTAAAATCTGATGTTCTGAAAACTCAACGAAAAAAAATCCTAAGGCCGTGTTTTGGAGTGAAGTTCTGAAAATGTTACATTACATATATTACATTAATTTAAAAAAAATATTTTCTTATTTTGAGAGTGGCTCAAGTCCTTCCATGGCCAAAAAAACGGTAAACAATAATATAAAATTCACTTTAATTATACTTATTTGTTGACAATATAACACAATTTAATTGGAACTAAAAAACATCTTATTGTCGAAAAGAATTTAAGGCCGGTATACCGGCCTCGACATTAGAAAAAGTGTTCACGTTTAAATTTTATTAACACCGAATTTTCTCCGTTGTAAATTTATATACATCGAGTATCGATGTCGGGTATCGGTTCCGGCCGTTGCCACTTGCAGACACCTTTCCGCCGTTGTTTGTCCCTTTATCGATCTGTTTCCGTCCCTCTCTGTCCCTCATACCCCTCCCCCGCCCCCCGCGCCCCTCGCCTCCGTTTAAATGCATAATTACGTCAGGTTAATCACAAGTTTTGTGGTCGGGAGCGATAAAGTGGCCTCGGAGGTAAATTGGCTGCTAGGGACCCTAACGTCTTAATTGGACCCCAACGTCGATACGGGCCAAACCTGTTTCGGCGACCGGGGCTACCGGAGCTTTCCGGCCGGCTACCGAGCTTTCCGAGTAGCTGCTCGCACACGATTAACAATCTTCGAATAAAAACAAAAATATATATAAAAAAAGAATTAATTAATTTTACACGATTCCAATTAACATCGTATTGGCGTTATTAACTAGGCGGGTAATTTTTTCAGCTACTGAAAGCGGAGCGCGCTAAGTAGGGTCGCGCTGATAAAGGCTCTATCTTCAGCACATATTATTTTCGGCCAACAAAAGCTACGAATTAATTACACAGCGCGCTGTGTATCAGTGCGCCGTTTAGATAGCAGACAGCCATTGCCGTGGGAGCCCCCAGCCAGGGCTCCCCCATCGTTAATAAAAGCCGAAGGCTCTCCCGGAGGGGTCCTGGGGGACGCGCCCCGAAACTACGCCAATTGCGAAACGACGCTGCCCAAACCGGGGACCGCAGATAACCCATATTTGTACGAATAAATAAAAAAACAACTAAATATTTTATAAACCTAAATGTGTCAAATTCTAATCTTTTGTTCTGTCTTAAACATCATTTTCTCCGAGGACAAGATAGTGGCGGATTTATATAAATGTTTATGATGCTATAAAATCAGGTCTCTGACAATTTGGGCCCCTAATGAGGCCCCTGATTATTAAATGCCCCATATAGACCAAGAAATATCACCAACTCAAAGAATATATAAAATTAACTATAAATTATTCGACTATGAGAAACGAGAGACTGAATTATTTGTTCATTTATTCAATAGAAACCTTTCAAGACAACCAACAACCCTTCCCCCCCTAAATATTTTCTACTAGGGGCCTCTAAAATGTAATTAGCATCAGGTCCCATCCGCCACTGACACAAGAAGGTTTATTAAGCATAAGCCTATTTCAGATTCAAGGCCAGAGTCCTCTTCTTACAAAAAACCTTTCAGTCGTTCTTCCTGCATTGTCGGATTTATTCAGATCTGTAAAACAGAACGAATCTGAAAAGGATATATAGAGTTTGACTCTGTATATCCTATCTTTCTTGTGAGGAATTTCAGTCGTATAAGCTTTTTAAAGTCTAAAGCAACAACTGTTTGCCAACTTGGTTTTCTTTCAGATTCCATGTTTATAGATAGTTAAAAATAAAAACCACAAAAGTATCAGCATTTCCTTAAGCGGATTTCCATAAAGACGCACAAGTCGCGCGTCTGGGGCCTCATAAAATTAGGGGGCCTCAAAGTTCATCTGTCGATATATTTTTATTTTTTATAAGAAAATTTGCATTCCTCATATTTGAATAATAGCCCAGTAGTGGATTGAGTTGCATAACTCTCTTAAGGCATAACGATACAAGGCCCTTAGCATTGAGGGCCCCTCGGGAGCCCTTGATTTTTTCTAAATATAATAAAAATTTAAAACATTGAGATAAACTAATAAAAGCGAAGAAATAAAATTAAGAAGCTTAAATAAGTTTTATTTTCTGTATTTTTAAATAGATTGGTGTGAAAATAAATATGTTTCCAAAACATTGCACACTGTACAAGTTACTTTAAATCAGGTTGCTGGGAATGGTGTAAGGGTAGTGAAAATTATTTCGGGTCTTTGTTCGAGCCTCTTTCGGGCCCAAAACTGTGCTTGGGGCCTCTTAAGTTCTAAATCGGCCATTGTTTAAGCTTCAAAAATTTAAAGACAGCAGTTTAATATTGAATTTCAATCTTTCACCAAACGTAAATTTAGTCATTTTTTTCAGCTCACATTTGCTTTGGATTACTGAAGTTTCTTATTCTTGGGTAGATTTTGAAGTACTAAGTTGTAACAAAAAAATATAACAAACCTTGGCATTTCCTTACTTTTTGCTAAATACACTAATTAAATGATACAAATATTGGTATTTTTCTTTGTAGCTCATTTATGAAGACTTTGAATTGCATATTATTTTGACAGATTGCATCAAAAGAAGTATTTTACTTTCTCTGCTCATAGAGATAGTTTCTTGTGCTTGAGCTGGCCTGGGAAATACAGTCAGTCCTCCTATAACGTTTCCTCTAAATTGCTTTTTTCTACAAAATGCTAATATTTTCGAGGTCAAATTATATATTTCGTAAATATATAATACATTTCCCAGAGAAATAAAGGTTAATGCTCTTTGGTTGACAAGGCATTTTGTAGAAAATAGTGATTGAGAGGAAATGTTATAGGAGGGCTGACTGTAATTTTAAAACTACTGTGAGCCGCAGATAAAAATACTAAGAAATTAAAAAACATAAAAAGACATATTTTTTAATATTAATGACTTTAATTAATTAAATTTTATATTATTTTATTTAAAGAAAAATGTAATGTTCTAGAAATGCGATTAGTATGAATAGAAAAAATTGCTTCGAGTTTAAATTGGGTCCCAAAAATTCTCCAACTGAGCCGCATGTGGCCCGGGGGCCCCGCGTTGGGCCCCGCTGCTCTAATCAATATCGAATCAATGTCATATATTGTTAATATATTGATTTTCAGTCGCATTGATCTGATTGTGCGCCTAATGATTTTATTGTCCATATGCCTTCCTATACAAATGTTGTTTTAATAATAAACATTGCGGACGGAATCGATACCAAACTCGTTTATCATTAGCTGCGGTATATTTAGCGGTGAAAAAATGGCGTAATTAATATTATGGCGCACGTTTACGGTCGTATGGTAATGGCATAATTACGCCTTCGATCAATCGCCGATCGCGGCCATAAAGCGGCAACCCAATAAAAGGTGGCGAGCCCCAGTTTGGCGGGCGGCGTCCTGCCACCGCCGGCCGGGGACCTACCCCCACCCCCGGTTGCCACGGCGCAGATAATCAGCCGACGCGGGCTTAATTGCCGCTACAATTACTGCGTTATTAAATCGTTAATAGCTACGAAACAGCCAGCCTTTATGTCGGGGGCCTTATCGCCACACACACCACCACTCCAACACCACCCGAATACATTTCGCTTTATAAGCACAAAATTAAGTCCCGGTTAAATGGGGGTGTTGCCGTGCGCGTTATTAGCGGGCCAAATCGAAAATGTCACTAAAAAATATTTTATTTTTTATCCCTAATGTTGAAAAACACATGTATCTGTTGTTTTTATCTTCGAAAAGAGGTAAAAGTCGACAAGAACCAATACGGAGGCTGAATCCTCATAACGGTGTTATTCCATTTCATCTAAAATGACAATTTGTAACCAATTTAAAAAAAAAGAACTATGTTCTAGACACGTGTCAATATTTGGAATTAATTCCAATTTGTAGAAAAGTCATTTTTAATCACAAATGAACGATTGTAATCAAATGGTGATACGTCCGATGAAGAGGTATACGACGTAGAGTAAACGTGAGAGGCCCCAGGCGCAATTTAATTTTGAGGCCCCTCAGATAATTTTCACTACCCCTACATCATATGATGTGCATTCTATGCACATATTTTTTTATCGAATTTGGCATTTTTTGGATACATAATTAATTTCACATCAATTTATGTAAAAAGACAGAAAGAAAAACAAAAAAATCAGGGGCTTTCATTAAGGTAGCTAAGCGCCTGAATCCATGGATCATGATCTACGGAACAGTCAGTGCATATGGATTGAAAATATGACCGTAATAATACTTGAGGCCCCCTGAATTAATTGAGGCCCCAGGCGCGCGCCGTATGCGCCTAAGAGAAAATTCTCTACAGAATCCAGCAACACAAGTTAGTGTTGAGTAAGTCTTCTATGGTTTAAAATTTATTCTAAGAGACAATAGAAATAGTTAGTAATGAAAATATATTGGGAGATATTTTATAATTAGAGATAACTTTCATCTCTTTTTATTATAAATAAATATACACAAGGATCCTGCCACTTCAATCGTGTATATACCAATTTGTTGGTATATATACTCGCGAGCTTTTTGAAAAATGATTTAGAATCGGTCTCATCTACATCCGAGTGTTGTTACAACCCGAAGTTCAACCACAGGCTCATCGAGGCGAATTGATCCGTATTAGAAGAGCCTAGAAAACGAGGAGAGCAAAACTAAGCAACCCTAGCTTTAGTTTTACTATAGTTATTCATATTCTCAAATAGTATTCTCATTTCAAGCATAGCTCCAAATATGATTCTCAGCATCTTTCTCTCTAGATGTCGATTTGTCACTTGTCTTGCTTTATTAAAGCTCAACATTTAGACATATATGCCAGGACGAACCTGATAATGACTTTGTAGATCTTGATTTGGTATTATTTTATAAAAAAAATTGGCTGTAAATCATTTAGATAAATTTTTAGCTGGTCTCCGAACCTATAAAATCCCAATTATGTTTTTCTAATTCCGTATTATTTAATAGAACCCGGTTCGCTAAAATTACTCAACGATTGTAAAGTTTGTTAATCTAAATCTTATTCTATGATCGCGTACGGCTATAAATACAATCAATAAGTATATAAAAGAAGATCTCGACGGAAAACTTAAATTTTTGTGACCAAATTATAAAAAAAAATATTTAATATGAAGATAATACGTTAAATTATTCTTCTCAATATCATTTTAATAGCAGTAAATTACTGTATTTCTATTATTTCACGCGTTGGTCGTATATCGCGCAAAACGAGTGAACAAATAAATGATAACGCATATCACAATTCAAACGTTTCATACAAAAACGGGCTGAATTAACTCAGTTATTTAATTAGAATTCCTCAACAAATACTTGAAACCTTTTCAGAGTGTGTAAAGCTAAATTACAATTCTTTGAAAAGTTAATTTCCTCCAGAAACTGCTTGCATAAGCCCATTGGGCATGCTTAATTTTATTTAATTACAAATTTGCGACCCGGCTTTAAAAACGGCGTAGGCAATTTAAATACTTATAATAGCAATGCATAGAGGATAGAATCGCGGAGCGACGCCGGATGACGCTTGCGTCGTTACGACGCCGGGTCGACCTTAATTACCAAAATTATATAATGGCTAATGACAAAAAGCTAATTTAGACGAGCCTTTTGTTCCCGTGATAAACGAGTGTTCGGCGGAGCGAGCAGATTCGCGTCGGGCGTCTCGCTCCGCCTTGGCGTAGAAGCCTCTCGTCGGAAAGGGACGGCGCGAGCCCGGCAATACAAATTTGCTGCCTGCTCGGTCCGACGCATTGTTCTCCGGGACCGCGGCGCGTGCGCGAGCGAGAGGCGAGTGTTACAAAACGCAAAGGCTGTGCCCGGTATTTGCATAAGGCCATCAATCTAAATCAAGGGTTCTCAAACTGTTTTACGCCAATTAATTTACACGATATAAAAAAAATTGCCTAATTACGCGTCTAAAGATTCGTTCGTGGATTTTTTCTTCACACTTACGCGGCGTAATGAGGCCGTTATACTAATTGCGTTTTGAAAAATTATTTATTTTTTCATTATTAATGCAAACACAGCACGCTTTGATGGGTTATTAACGTTAATTATAATAAATTTATATGTGCGTGAACCCGGATGTTGAAAACTTGTGAAAATTGTATGAAAAACGCATTTATCGGCCGCTCGCATCTTAAATTTCATCGCAAATGCAGCGTGAAGAAAGCTTAATTAATTTACATGCAATTAAAAAATCAACTCGTAGCTAAATGTAAAGAAATAATATGCATTAAATATATAACAACATCTTTCTGTATCCTCATTAATTTAAAATAAATAAAAAATACAATACAGTAAATCCTCGCCGAAAGATACGATTTAATTTCAAAGGATAGCCGATAGAAAATATTTGTAATTGAACCTATAACCGAATCTACATACAAATACATATTTATGGATGTACTGCTTCAAGTATATATCCATTGTTAATTGTCTTTTAGGCCTTTTCATTTCTTTATCATATTTAAATATTCACCCATCTTCGCAGTTTCAAATTGCTTAGGTTGTTCAATTAATTCCTCTTCTTCTGAAGAAAGTCTTCTTTTCGCCAGTCTTAAAGTTCCATCAATACATCGTTGCTTATTACCGCTGAGCGACTGTTAATCAAATTAACGATATCCTCTTACTTTAGATTTCAATTTAGTTTTTTGATCTTGAATAACTACGTCAACTTCTTCAGTTGGTGTACTAATATTCTCAACCAATCAGGGGATGAGCTTATTCCATACGTTATTCGTGGTAGATATTGCAACTTCACTCCGGGCATTTTGAATAGCTATATTGTCGTATCTTATCGTGGGGAGGAAGTGTTGTCGCGTGTCGGTATAGGCCGCTATCCAGGCCAATTCGGTGACGTGTGTGCTACAGAAGCTACCCATAGCACCTGATCAGACCGTGAATTAAATACTAATTGACCCTAGCCTCTTCTGATTATTATTGTTACAATCAACGCGTTGACAGCTCGCCTTCTGGGCTCATGGCTGACGACCTGGTCCTTATTAGAAAAGCCTAGATAACCTGGTGGACGACCGTCGCAGTCCTGGCATCAGGGTTAGGACGACGTTTTTGAGATAAGCACAATCTTCATTTATATTAACCACTTCCACTCTGAAATCCATAACTGTTAGCCCAAGAGATTAGTAGGCAGCTCTGAAGGCCAGGAGTCATGGCCCAATGACATAATAAGTTTACGCAACGATTTCAATATGGCCCAAGTATATTATACCCAACATTTATTTATCGTATGTTTAATAAGTTAATATAAAAGCAGTTGCATTTCTTTAGCTGATGTGTTTTTATCTATCAATAGTATGTTAATATTTTTGGGACAGTCGTTATATTTCTTTGTCCTCGGTTCTTCCTACTTATTAAGACAATATGTTTTTGCTTTATGGAACTATTATATTATTATTATTATTATTATATTGCAAAAACTCTATGACACAAATTATTATTTAATAAAAATAAACCAAAAACAATAAATTATGTATTCATAAAATTAACTAAACAATAAAAAGTGGAAAAAATAATGACAATTTTGCTTCCAATTTCAAAAGTGTATATTTCGACCATGAATTTATGTAATACATAAAATTAATTAAACAATCAACCAAAAAAACAACAACATCAATAATTAAGGTTTTACCTCATTGCGATTTTGACTATGATTAATATGTGGTGATAAAGACGATTGTACATTTGATAACGATGACTATGAAAGTGAGTAAATTATTGGGGAGAGTGTGTTCGTTCAAAATTATAAATTTATTTAATTAGTAAAAAATATGCCACAATCTGTATCAATCTTGTTTTTCATTCTAAACAATCGTCTTCAATTTAGTTTCAAACAGTTGAAAAATCGTCAATTTTTTAGCAAGCTTTACCTTGCTTCTCTTATTTTCTTCTCCATCTATAAAATATAAAAGCTACTAACGGCTACATAGCTTTTGTGTCGGGTTCATCATTTTATCTGTTAAGATAGCTTCCTGTAATTTTTATATTTCTTCTGCTCTTACTTGTATATAACACTTTATCCTTACATTTACATATCTATATAATAATATTCGTATTTTCTTTTCGTTTATTATTAAACTTCTTCATAAAATATAAAAAAATCAGTATCAACGATTCCCTATTTTTATTTAATTTTTACTTAGTTCTATTGTTTTATATGTTTTTCTGCCAAAAGCTGTTAACCACTCGAGCGCCGGCAACTCACTGGTGAGTTTCAAAGCAACTTAGCTTTATGCCGGCGCTGTAACTGCCGAGGATGATAGCGAAAAACTAAAATATAATTAACTATGAACAATTTATCAATATGTATAAGTTGTGGGATACTTATCAGACGAAGAGTAAAATTGATGGAGATCAACTGACTCGCATAGTTTTGGCTTTGACTTTTATAGATAATATATAATTAGATAATCATTGGTTTTACATAAAAAGGCCGTCTTTTTTTAAATTTATTAATTATTATTTATTACTTAACAATCTACAGTGAATATATGAGAAAATTCAAATAAATTCTCATTAATTAATAAATATTTTTATATAACCGTGTTATATTCAAGTATTTATTAATAAAAATTGAAAGCTATATAAAAAATATTGATTTATGATTGTTGGTTTTTTTTTATTATTATTTTTTAAAGTTGAAGATTAATAATCGCTGTACAAATGTCATGTCCCTTGCTCTTGTATTATTATTTGGTACGTTTTGCAAAGCCCGATATTATTTCGACATACGTGAGATAACAATGCGATTCGCTTCATCCCCCTCGCACTCGCGCGCTCCGCGTGCGAGCGAACGTGACGTCCGAGATTCACCTGTCGCGGAATCTAATGTATCAAAAGACGAAACAAAGCGTAAAGTGACCCACACACGTAACAACATTAAAAACAAAAAAAATGCAAAACTGCACCTATTGATAAATTCGCGCATTTTCGCACGCAATGCCAATGCGAATTTGATGGCGATGGAATTAGACATGTGTACAGTCAAAGGCGGCTCCGGCCACAATACGCACCCGCACACGTTCGACAATGGCTCGGATAATTGAGCGTAAAGTGATAAAGGTGTTTGTGAACGGGCCTTTGTGTCAACCGGATTTCTTTAACGATTTCATTGTCCAAGTGTGAAAACTACCGGGCGTTTCGGAACTAACGAGCTGTTAATTAAAATCACTATCGACGTCGCTAACAATGCGCCATTAAACTCGCGTCTGTCTCGCTATTCTAATAATTCAGCTATCGCGGCTTAGATGGCTGAATAATTTAATTAACCACTCGGGTGCCGTCAGCTTCTATAGACGCGGGCAGCGAATCTGGCCCACGGGCCAAGAGCACGAAGATACATACAGTCCGAAAATGTTGTGAATTGGTGCAGTTCAGTTCACTTCTCGATTTCTAACTATTTAAATATAGCTACCATTTTAAAATAAACTTTGATATTCTTGGGCATTTACTAAATTGAGGTATAGAGTTCATTTGACATATATAAATGGAAATATATTTTGAATATGTTCGAAATGATATGGGAATTAGGAAAATCTTGTTGCCTTATTCTTATCAGTTTTAATGGTTTACAATTCTATGCTAATAAACCAAACCAATCAAAACTAACCAAACTTTAAATATACAGATACAAATGTGATAAGGAAAACCCTAATTTGTGTAATGGCGTATTTGTATATAATTCTATTATAATACAAAATCTTATAGTAAAATTAATGTAAAACATAGTGTATTCAAATGTTTCTAACCAAAATGTCATGTTATTGAAATAAAATTTCCACAGCAGTGGTCCCTAAACTTACTATGCCCATGAACACCTTATTTATAGTAAAAACCTGATCATAAAATTTTCAAATTAAACTTGGAATGTTCTTGCGTTATAAATGGTGACATAAAAATATAAATAAAACATTTTTAGTGGCTTTGGTCTCTCAAGTATTTTTCTCCACAGAGTCAGTATGACCTGGGAAGTAAAACCCTTATCTGTTGACCGATAATTTGTCTATCCTCGATACTTTTGGTTCTCTTCTTTCTTTCTAGGGGACACCTCTCAGAGAAGGTCTTTCTCATGATGAAAGGATTACTATCGCTCGACAGGGTTAATAATCACTTGCGACTTGTCACTTGTGACTCGTTATAAGCAAATAACGCCTAGAAAAGAGAAAAACTAATACCGAGGCAAATCACCTTCTACTTGGTTGGACACAGTTAAGAGGGTAAATTCGATACCAACAGGGTAAAGGATACACGAGAGGGTAATTCTTTACAACAAAATTGCCCTCGGCCTCGTGTGACGATATAACGAGGATATGAGAAATTAGATATATACAAACTTGCGACATTTACTGTCGCTAGCTGTTTAATATATTTAAAATACTAAGTATAAAAAATAATTGTATAACTACAATAAAGTAAGAATATATCAACTAATCGAATGATAAAGTCAAATTGGTTATAATGATGTTTTTTTATTAAAGAAATTTTTATTAATCTAATAACGATAATCAATGATTATTTATTTTTTAATGAAAGAATAAATTCAAAACAATTAATATTTTTATTGGACAGATGTACGAAACATCCTATATCCTTCCGAATATTATCATTTTCGGGCGCAAAAAAATTTGCACCAATCCATCACATCACAATGCGTGCTACGTTATACAAACTAATCCATTGTGAATTTGACCTATGTCATAATTTGAAATTGATTGACTCCTTCTGTCAAACGCCTGAAAAATAATATTATTCAGTTATTCACTGCCCTATTCAGTTAAATTAAGGGCGTTTATGTTAATTAAACGAAATAGCTAAACAGTTGACGCTTAGGGATTGTTAATTGGATAGTATTTGAATAAAATAATTAATTATTTTTTTCAACGCGAGCAGGTGTGTGGCCACACGTGCAACACGTAACGCGGCATGAGACATGATATTGTTAATAATTAATAAATGCGCGAATGTCGCCTTTCAGCAATGCTAATTGCATTATGCGATAATCTACCGATGGCGAGAGAGAAAAAAATTAGTGCATCGCGAGTGCAACATTGTCATAGGTTGAGCTGTTGCATGCGTGCAGATCCCACTTAGCGCCGACAATATTCACGATAGTAATTGTTATAGTTCTCAGAACTATAACGTTGGCAATTATAAAAGAGAGAGTAGTGGTGGTGGCGAGCTGTATGCTTGGATTGGTAGGCGGAAAAAAATAAGTTAAACCGAGCTATATGTGATAGATTGAATTATGCTCGATGGGATAATTTATGTTTATTTTATCCAATTAGTGCTGTATGTGTAGTAGACACTAATTAATCTGTAGGTAAACGAGCGCAGGCAGTTTTCTGCTTGGGAACCGTTTTGATTTATCTCATTATCGAACGTGTATCGGGTGCGTACGCTGCAAATATCAAAATTTGCCACATGGCTCAAAAAGAATAATATTTTTTTACCTAAATCATATTTTTAATTAAATAACACTCAACTCTTTTTTTACGCGGATTTTTTTTACACGATTTTGAATAACACGGTCCGAAAAAAATATAAATTGACCATACTTTTTTTTATACAATGGTACGTTCCACAAAAACCGTGTAAAAAAAGTATATCATCATCATCATCATTTGCCAGCCACGAGACACTCACTGTTGAACGTATGGGCCTTACCAGACTCTCGAATGGCAGTTGAGACCAAAGGAAACCTTAAAAATGTTTTTTTGTAAAGAGTTTCCCTCTCGTGTACCCTTTACCCTGTTGGTATCGAATTTTACCCTCCCGACTCTCTCTAGACAAGTAGGATGGGGTTTGCCTCGGTATTCGTTTTCCTCTTCTCTTGGCGTTATCTGCTTTTAACGAGCCGCAAGTGATTATTAACCCTGTCGCGTAATAGCAATCCTTTCATCACGGGAAAGACCTCCTCAGAGAGAAGGAAGAGGAGGGAAAGTATTGAGACTAGACCGTTTATCGGTCAACAGGTTAGGGTTTTCCTTCCCAGGGCAATATTGCTTCTGTGGTGAGAAATCCGATACATATATTTGCACAGATACACATTTTTTGGACCGTGTTATTCTAAAATCGTGTAAAAACATCCGTGTACAAAAAGAGTTGAATGTACAATTTTGTACACGAATTATTTGTTCTAACACGATTCCCAGAAACAATTAGATTTCACATTTTCAATATCGGTCTAAGTAATAATTTACTAAAATAAATCAATAATTTTCTTAAACGCTGATGTAAAATTTATAAACTCAAATATTTTATTTAAACATTTTGAGAAGTGCTGGTAGATTAAATGAAATTATACTGCATTACATGGCAAAAATCGCGTATCGAGTAAAAATAGATATAAATAAATTTATTTAACATATTATTTCAGTAATAAGTATGTAGTGATAATATATAAATCTTTAATAAAGTTAAACCGATAGTATTTAAATGATATAACTGAAAATAGGTAATTATTTTAAAATATAATATATTTTAGCATCTTGGAATAAACAGTACAATGGACACAGTACAAAAAAATTAAGAAATAATAATAAAACATTTTTAATTCAATTAAATTAAATCATAAAAAAACATTTGACATTATAAAAATTACACCAAGAAGTGAGATGAAAAGAAAATGTGGTTATGCTTGCCAGTATCGTACCGATAATATCCGGCTCTGTGTGCAGAACATGAATTAGCGCGCGCCCATATGAAAAAACTTACATATATGTATAATAAATGATTTAATATGGATTTTAATATATAAATATAAATCATTTTATTAAGTAATTATTTTAAATTTTCTTCTGTTGGCGTCTGTGTGCGCCGCACAATCTAGCCATATGGACGACACCCCCTTATGATTGCATTACCTTGCAACCAATATCTTAAGAAAAAGAAGTAAAAAAAGATAATTACCACACAAGAATAAAATTTATGAAACTGAAGGATTAAGCTTCTTTGTGGTTTAATCAATATTTTATTTTATAGCGATTTTTAAATTTATTTACATTGAATTTGTAATGTTTATAATTATATTTTATTTACTTATATGGTAAACCAGAAAATAATGACCATAAAAATATTTTAACAAGCGATCTATACAAACATTTTTCTGGAGGATAATTTTTAATTTACTCTTTCTCCATTTAGGTGAATTTTTCGATACCTCACTTGTAAAATAGTTGAGGTTTTTTTTATATCAACAAATTAATTGTTTTTTAACGTCGTCTATGCTAAAAACAATATTTTATTTTCGAAAGAAAGAAAATTTTGTTTAGGGCGAATTAAGATCAAAGCTATGGACAATTTGGGAAATGGGAAGATATCCATTTTTACTTACGGCGTAGAACCTGGACCATAAAGTTCTTCAGACATGAGGGCACCGATTCAAGATGAAAATCTGCCTACATTGATAGTCACCTCTCAAAAAATATTTTCACATTTTTTTACGTGTAAAAAATCGTCGCGTCACTCACTAAAACGCGTTTTCGATATCCCACAATAAAGTAAGCATACAATATGGCTATCATTCTCAAGATATGTCAAGGACACGCGTATAAGGTTAAATCAGGAACGCGCTGTTCATATGGTCAGAATGTGCGGGGCACACAGGCGCCGGAAAATTATGGGCGCCAAGCGAGAAAAAATTCTAATTGTAATTCTGCACACAGGCGCCGGATACCGTCGGCGCGCCACTTGTCTGAATAAAATAGAAGCATTAATTATTTATATAATATTACAATTATAATGATTAAAAAACTATGTAAATTTACATCTAATTGTAATAGTCTATTGTATCATTTCTTTAACGAATCTGCTACAATAACAATATATTATAACTGATAAGCGTTTACTTCACACAACCAATAAAAAATCTTAAGTTTTTTTTCATTTAGCATTTAACGGACGTTAACAATAAATAGTCGCCGCTATGTTCTAAGTTAGTTAACATAATTTCTCAACCGCATTATTTCTTTGCCACCGGCGTAGTGCGTCGGGAAAAAGGTGTTTTAATTTGAATTCCACAACTGCCTTTTTATAGAAAAAAAAATGGCGGTAATAAGGCGATTATCCGACACAGTTATGCTGCGCGATTGATTTATGACTCCATCAGATTCAGAGCTCGTAGCTAATTATAGAATAATATTTTTATTGCTTATATAATGGTTATCATACAAAGCGATATCTAGAGAAATAAAATTCGGTCATAAAAATTATATATAATATATTGGGTCTACCAGTAAGTTCTGTCAGTTTTTAGAATAAAACAAAATAATATTTTTTTCGTATCTTGAATTGGAAAGATAGGCGAAAAATTGATATTTTTGAATTTTTTGGTCTGCAAAAAAATTTGTAAGGACAGAAACGAGTGATGATTGGAGGATGCTAGATCCGGGGAGTATGGTGGATGCGACAGAATGTCCTTGCCTAGCTCTGCGAGTTTCTGACGAGTCCACATAGCAGTATTTGGCCTAGCATTATCATGAAGCAGGATGATCTCCTTCCTATTGAACATCGTCGGCCTCTTTTCTTGGAGTTCTGCTTTTAAATGATCCAATTGCTGACAGTACCTCTCTGAATTTAGCTTTTCGTTCGGTTTCAACAGCTCAAAATGTATTGGTCCTCGAATATCCCACCATATTCACAACATTCCCATAATCAGGCTCATCTTCAGTTAAGAGGTGGAAGGGGCAGGTTTTTCGGATACACAATATGCTTTTCTCCTTACGATGTTTTCATAGGTAATCCACTTTTCATCCCCAGTTATCATCCGGTCAAATCTTCTTACTTAACTCACGTGACACTCATCTAAAACATTTCCACACCAATCCTAGTTTCCGAACATGGTGCGAAATGGTTTGTTGAGCTAAATAAAGCCTTTCTGTAATCTCCGATGATGTCAAAAAAGAATTTTGCTCGAACATGACCTTGACAGAACTTTCCGATAGACCCAACATATATAATTGTAAATTTTCATTTACTGATAATGAAGTGCAAATTAGTTAATTATTGTTTTATTTATTCAGCACTTAAAAATAAAATAAATTTATTTATTTTAATATTGCGAATATCCTGATACGGTATCAATGTCACGGTGCGATTATAATTAGAGATGAACTCGCACAACATTGTTCGACAAAGGTTAAAATAATTTATTATTAATTCAGACATCTCCCCGTGACAACTATCTCATAACGATATCGTAATAATAAGTAATTTGTAATTAATTTCATACATATTATTTAACATAACAATGTAACGTTGATTTTATTTTATTTTGATTCGGATAAAATTGCACGTGCGAATATAGAAGTCACTTAGTGTGTGTGTGTGTGTGTTATTATTCGGGATGTGCACATTCGCTAACTTCATTAACGGTGCAGCATAAAATATCCAGAGGAAATTTGCTCCGTTAATTTTAACAGCAACCATAAACCGAGGTTAATAATATATTTCTTCATATGCACATCTCATTTAAATTCAGTACATTGTAATGTCCTCGAAGGAAGTGCGCATGCAAATCTGCACTTATAATAATAACAATAATAAAAGAACAAACTAAAAATAAATCTGATGATTTTTATATAAAAAAAATCAACGATTATATTTTTATCCTCGGAGCAAGTCTGCGCTAATAATAATAATAACAGAAATAAATCTGGTGATTAAAAAAATCGACGATTCTATTTTTATCCTCGGAGCAAGTCTGCGCTAATAATAATAATAACAGAAATAAATCTGGTGATTAAAAAAATCGACGATTCTATTTTTATCCTCGGAGCAAGTCTGCGCTAATAATAATAATAACAGAAATAAATCTAGTGATTAAAAAAAATCGACGATTCTATTTTTATCCCCGTGGTAAGTACGCATGCATGTCTGCACTAATAATAATAATAATAATAATAACAATAACAATATTAAATGAACCAATTAAAAATAAATCTGATGATTTAAAATTAATCAATTGTTTTATTTGTATCCACGGAAGAAGTGCGCATGTAAATCTGCACTAATATTAATAATAGCAATATTACCCTTTGATGAGTATCAACGTACATGTACGTTGATACTCATCAAAGCCTTTAATTTGGAATTAAATGGTATTACTTATGTTTCAATAATATCTATTATATATTTTAATTTTATCATATATTTTTAGATAAGGAAAAAAATAGGTATTGTTCTATATGTTCTGTTCATATCCCATAAATAAATCGCCTATTGGGGTCCAAATTGATCAAGATGTCGCCTAAACTAGACGAAGAAGAAATATATGTATTTTTTATTGAGTCACAAAAGATCGGTCTATCATTTAAATATTTCTTCAGACAAAGACTCGGACACTGAATAGGCACTTCAACTTAGGAGGGATAAACGTCGTCGGATTGAAGAAACAAAATGGGAAGTTAGTTAGAGCATCAGGCTCCCAAAAATTTAAGGCCCCAAAGAGGCCTACGATCATTGGGGCCCCGATGAGGCCCCCAAAACCTTACTCATAATTTTATAGAATTTAATTTTGTCTTCATTTTTACGACGGATTAAAAAACGAATTAAATTAACCATAAATTCAAATAAAAACGAATATATGTTACTAGGGACCTCTGAAATCTAATTAGCATCAGGCCCTAAAAAATCACTACCCCGCCAATGAGTGATGGTGATTGGCTTTATTAGATTATAACGTGAAATCCATCAAGTGTTTTAAAAGGCTTATAGTTAGACGCCGAAAAGGCTTATAGTTAACAAGCCTTCCTCTCCCCGGAGGAAAGGAAACTGAGATGGTTGGACTGTGTACAGAGGGACTCTAAATGCATAAAATCTCTGTCAAGTGAAGACAGAGAAGAATCTTAAATTTAGCGATTTTCAACTTAACATATTTGAATTTTGATTATTTTTTAAATGAAATAAAATGTTGAGAACCATTGATATTGTTCGATTCATAACGAAAAAACACATCAAAACATTTAAAAAAATAACCCAAAAATAAATTCACTACCTGATAATAATATTAACTTACTAATTAAAGGGTTAAGGGAACAAACTAAGAATAAATCAATGATTTTATTATTTCGTTAAAATTATGATGTCATCGATTGATGTTGTATTATGTTATTTTTAATTATAAAAAAACATATTTACAACTAATTATAGTGCGCGATAACCAATAGTTGAACTATTGCAGAGTGTTTTATTTAATTGTCGCGAGATAGGAACGTTTTTTTTTATTCGTGATAACAGTTATTAATTCATAAAATCAGTTGACCCCTGGATTGTGACCTCAATTTCATGTGTTTTTGAATAACGTCACTGTGTTTATATTTTAATACTTAATTAGCGCTATGACAATGTAATTCGATGCAAACTGCATTAGACGATTATTAATTGTTATTGTTTTCGATTGATTACTTATTGCGCATAGGGAGCAACGACTGATTAGCGCCTATTCCTAAAACTGATTCATGAAAATTGTTTTTTTTTTTGTTTGTTTTGTGCAACGTATTCGTAATGAAATAAATTATAAATAATTGACCGGGTCATATAATTTTCGATAGCAATTATTGGTCAATTATTATTATCAACGGACACATGACAATTAAATGTTGTTAATTATCGTCATTTTTTTATTGCGTAATATATATATGTTATTTTATTATTTATTTGTTACAAATAAAACAACGGTGTCATATTCACAAGCGCGATTCGCAAAAAAATCGCACCACTTTATTTTATTCATTTATTTTTAAGTAATAATTGTACCATTATTTTTTTCACTTAACGCTAATATTTACAGTAAAATGTATCGGTTTTTATTTTACATTTTAATCAATGCAGATTTTTTTATCACATTTAAATTGAATCAAGACAAAGACTCATACACACATATAATACATACATTATTTTTCGCAATATAAAATACATACAGTGTTTTTTTTTTGTTTGTGTAAAGTAACGATTAAATTTTGGTATAGTAACGAATAAAATAACGATGGAAATAATTCGCCATATGGTCGGCCAGCCGACCGCTAGTCTAAATAAACGCCATTGCTCGTTAAATCGGTGTTAATTACGATTTATTAAATAATTATCGCGGAAAAAAAACACTCTATATATTAAAAAAAAACATCATTTACTCGACGATCGGGAAAAAAATGCGATTATAATATTTACAATGGTTATATACAATTTTATAAACAAAATCATCGCTCCTCTAATTACAATTATTTTTTTATAATATTAAAACGATAAAAATAGGAAAGACGTTTCTAATACAATTCTGTATTGATATGTTTCAAAATTTATATTCATATACATATTCTAATCATGTTTTTTTTACACAAAAAAATTAATCTTTGGTATTATTTACAATAAAGGCGAGCAATATATTGAAGCCGTTTTGAAAATATTTACGCAACTATATATATATTATATATTAAATAAATAATTATTTACATAAATCGTTTGTATTATTTGCACTGGTATTATTATATTATTATTTTGTTTTTTTTTTTTATTGTTTTTCGATCACATGATTATCACTGATTGTTCCTATGGCGTGTGCTGAATGCTGTTCTGCTGGTTGGAGTTGGGCGTGGGACTGGGCGGTCCCTGGTGCGCCCCTAGCAGGGCCAGGTGAGGGGGCAGCAGCCCCGGAGGGCCGAGGGGGCGCCCCCCTAGCAGGGCCCCCATCGGATGAGCGGGATGGAAGTATTGCTGCAGCGCGTGCGGGTAGAGCGCGTGGTGGGGGTGACGGGAAAACGATGCCATCTTCAATTTTTCAATTTCAGCCTCCTGCAGACGCTTGGCCTTCGCTCGGCGGTTCTGGAACCATATTTTAACCTGCGGACAATAAAAAAATTGGTTAAAATAAATATTAATAATATTTTTTTCTGTAAAAAAATTCTGTAAAAAATTTTACTTTTCTGATTTTTTATTTATTTTTTCCCTGATAATAATAATTAAGAACGTAATAAAAATTTTACAGAATTCTTCAGTACGTGTATTTTTTATATTTAATGAAAATATTGATTCAGGTTTCCCAAGCTTTTCTGCATTGGAACACATCCCAAATCTGAACATTTAGTTAGTAACTATTTAATTATTTTTAAAGCGTATCATATAAAAATATGGTTAAATTAAACTCTTGACGAATTTTGAGCCCTCGTTAAGGCATAGTAAAATAATTCTGACTCCCATAAATAGGTTGTAAGAAATAATAATAAGGACAAATCACCCATAAATCATTGTATTTTTGTTTCACTAATTAAATTTATTAGTTTTTTATAATCACTTGCGCTTAAGCCTAGTGGTTTAGTGTCATGAGGGGCGTGCCGTCTATACGGCCAGATTGTGCGGCGCACACAGGTGCCGAAATATTATGTGCGCTGAGAGGCGCAAATAGGGGAATCAATTAAAATATTAATTCATTAAACTTTCTTAAAATCTTTCTTTAGCTGAGGGGCCGCTCTGTGTATTTTAAAACCACGGCGGACCGCAATTAAATATTATATATTATCATGACAAAAATACAACATAAAAACCCTAATACATATACTTTTAAATTTTTTAATAATTGAATGTAATAAATGAGATTATTTTGATGTTTTGAATTATGATAATTGAATCCATAGCTTTGGCTCATAACTGATAATCTCTGTCAGAAAAAAGAAAACTTTGATGTTTGACCAGAGAGAGCGCCGACAGTGTCCAGCGCCTGTGTGCAGAACATTAATTGGAGCCCCTATACCTTCCCTTCACAATAAAAAATGATTTAGGAAATTTTTATCAAAATTGGTTCGATTTTAAGAAAACTATCCTCCCTTAGTGGCGCTTGATCAGTGGTTCTTAGCCTTTTAAGTGAGCCGCACCCCTTTGAATCTGAATATAGGTCTCCCGCACGCCCATTGAAAAATGGGTTTTGATTTTTTAATTTAAATAATACATTTTTTTGCGAAATATAAATTGTATTTTTATTCAAAGAAAAAAGTAGTTTTCAAATATCACAAAAATAATTATTTTGTTAGAACTGTCCCGCACCCCTGGTTAAGAACCACTGTTTTAGATGCACCTAATATTCCTTTGCTCGTGTGCGCCGCACATTCTGGCCATATAGACGGCGCGCCTCTTTGCTTGACTCTTACAAGAAAAGTTATTTCTCTTATTTTTTAATTAACTAATCCCAATTAAACAGAAATCATTTTTGTTTAGAAAAAATTAGCTCTACACAAGATCCTCTACATCTCCATCGGCCCCAATGCCTGGAAAATATGGCTGATTTGATGGAGTACTTTTCCTAAATTAAGTCGAATCGAATTGAAACTCAGAATTTATGTCTTGAAGAAAATTGTAATAAATTTACGAGTTTCATAATACAGGATGTAATGGCCATATTTTGAATGAATTGTAGTTAAATGCAGTGACGGATTGTGACTTTTTGAGTTAAAGCTATAAAATATTGTGGTGGGTCTTGGGGCCCCATTGGGGCCCCCAATGACCGGGGGCCTGATATTCAAAATGTTCAGTTTTGAGATATGTGTTAAATACTTTTTGTCAATTACCTGTGTTTCAGTGAGTCTGAGCGAACTGGAGAATTCGGCCCTCTCGGCAATGCTCAGGTACTGCTTGTCCCTGAACTTCTTCTCGAGCGCCAGCAACTGTTGGGTGGTGAAGGGTGTCCTGGGCTTTCGGTTCGGCTTGTGCTTCCTCAGGTTGCACTTGAGCTTTGGCGGTTCGCCGTTGGCGTCTGCGAAACAAAAACAATAAAACCATGAAATACAACCGACACTTAAAATCCAGAAGTCGTTAACGCCTATTGTCGTAAAGCTAGTTTGATAACTGAAATACGCCGCTTAGCCAGAACAAAAGATTTAGCGGTTCAACACGAACGCGCAAAGTATGTATAAGCAATTAAACTTATCCGACTGTAGTGGGTCGTAAACTAATTTCGGTTTTGGTTCATATAACTTTATGGTCGCCGTAATTAAATTCGCTTATCGGGCGACCGTGCTTAAATTTCACAGGAATGACCCACAAAAAAAATATATAAATATCATTTTTTGCGCCGTAAATAATTTGGCAGTACAAAGAGTCGATTTAGAACGGTGGAGTTGTCGCGATGTGAAAAGGATTCTTGAGTGAAATGTTTTGTAAACTGTTCTAATTGAACACATGTTCTACACAAGTTTATCGCTCGTCGACATCATCATTTATTCGGTATTTGAGAATTTTAAGCAGTCTGTCTGTTCTTCCCCCTTTTTGTCGTGAAGATGTGCCAATGGACGTCGGGGACGCGTTAAAAAAAATCATTGTCAAACGTGCAGACGCGTATAAACGCGTCATCGACGCGTCAAACGCGTCCAGAATAAGAATAACCAAAGACAGAGAATAGATGTTCTAACTATAAACATCGCGATTGAGTAACATATCTCATGTCCGATATGACTTTTAACATTTAACGATGCAATCGACACGAAACTCGATAAAATATCGATCGAAAATATTATCGAAACGATTATTTTTTTTTCTTTTTACAAAAATAACGATGAAGGCCAAAAAAATCTCTTACATTTGTAAGAGAGAACTGTTTAATAATAATTAATAGTTATTTAAATAATAAAATCGTTTTGAGAGCTGAACTTTGAGGCCCCCTGATTAAATAAAGCCTTATGCGCCTAATAGAAATTCCGCTACTGATTGCTGACCTTATACAAGGAAAATAAAAATTCTAGGTAATATAAATAGGCAATCTGCAGTGACTAGATTTATAAATAAATTCCAAAAAACTGGATCTATAGAGTGTAAAAAAGGTACAGGATCAAAGCGGAAGATCGTATTTTAAAAAGGTTCTGCTCAACTGACTGATTTCAAACTGCAGTGGTTCTAAGAACAGAGTTCATCGGAACTGTATGTACCGAAGTCAGTGTCTAAACGGTAAGAAGAGGGCTTATTGTTTTATGACAAGATGACTGTCGAAAAAACCAGGTGCATGAAGCGCGCGCCTGGGGCCTCATTAATTCAGGGGGCCTCAAAGTTGAGTTCTCAAAACGATTTTTTTCCATAATTGCATGATTTTCAAAATTGAATTGACAAATAAATAATGCCAATGCTAGGCCCTTAGCAAAAAGGCCTAAAGGAGGCCTATATTTTTTTCTAGAAAATAATAATTATATTTGTAATATCGATCATCGAGAAGCGAATGAAAAAGATGATAGAAAAATCAATTAAAATTAAAAGGTCTTTTTGCACAAATTAATATGAAATTAATTATCTATCCAAAACATTGCAAATTGAGGGTAGGGGTATTGAAAATATTCTGAGAGGAAGGAGGGGCCTCAAAATTGAATTGCACCTGGGGCCTCTCAAGTGTTAAAATATTATAATGGACAAAAGTTTACCGGATGATAAACTTGTTCGATCCATAGAACCATTCATTTTCCAGGAAAATTGCAGACAGTGCAGAATTTTTAGTTTTAGTTTTGGATTAACCATTTATTTTGGTTTAGGAAAAAAACAACCAATCTTTCTTATTTACACGGGAAAAAATTAAATAGGAAAAACTTGCTGTTTCAACATTGTAATGGCCAGGATTTAGTCCTGATTTAAATAACAAATGTCTAGTAATAACATTTTTTTATTTTTTTTTAATCTTATTTTTAAGCATTTTTTCTAGAGTGTATCGTCAAATCGTGTTATTTTTTTTGTAAATATTGATAAAATTATGTCATCCAATTGCACCAGATTATCTAGTGTACAAAATAAATCTATTTTTAGTTTAAAATAGTAGATTTTTGTGACGGATGATATCAAAAATTTGTATTTATTGTATGCACATGTCAAGTTTATCAATATTATGATACTTTTGCTAATTAATCGCTGACATTAATTGATAAACACAATCGTTAGCCGTGCGATATCTCAACATTATTATTCGCAGTTTAATTAAAAATTAATATTGCGTCATTGTATGATTTTTCAGGCGATTCCAGAATTTTTTTTGTCATCGACGCTCAAATATTTTATATATTTAATTGGAGTATTTTTTTAAAAAAAAAATAACATACTATGTAAATCGGCGTCGTCGTTCATTAATTTGTTTTTACAAGCAACAATTATAAACAATCGTTTGTAAATTGACATAATTGCACGATTATCGTTATTGCTTTATTTTTTCGCCGTTACTATCGGCGCAAACGATTATTAATTACACAATAAGTCATATGATAAGGAGCCCTATATAAACATATGCAAATAAATTACAATAATAATTATTCTAGACAGCTAATTACCGAAGACTTTGTATTGCAGCTTTAACAGAGGCTACTCGACGCTACAAATAGCTCATTTGAATGGAGCATTAGCGCTTGGGACAGTGCCAAAGCATAATATTATAGCCACAATCCTTAGATCCCGGAATAAAATTACCTTTTCTAGCTTTAACCCCGGCGAATGAACTCTATACATTTTTTTTCCTACGCCGTATATCATGTGATAACAGCATTTTTTTATAATCATTTGTCAGTCATAAAGTCGAGTCGCATGCCACGGGTATTATCGAAAAAAATGTAGACGTATAAAATTAATACTAAATTAGTTGTTTTGCTGCATGAAAGCTCGCATGCCTCACTGTGGTACTATTATGAAAATATTGTTATGTGTACACGCCACGTAGGGATTGTACCGCGCAAGGACACGCGAACGTACGGAAGAATAATAGAAAAACATTTTTTTTTTCGATCATGGTGTAGTGATATAGTGGTCTGCTCGATTGCTGCGCATGCGCGCGACGTCCGTTCGCAGTGGCGGATTTACCCTTAGGCGCAAATCTCGCGCGTCTAGGCCCTTCAAAGCTCAGGGGCCTCGAACTACAGCTCAAAGTGAAAAAAAATGCGTTTTGCAAAATGTATGCCTTGCAAAGGGAAACGATCCGTCAAAGCGGCTTATAACCATCCGCGTAATCCGAGGGAAGTATATTTATAATGGAAAAAAATACCCCAAGCATTTCAAGTCAATATATTGTTTTTTAAATCGATTATTCTAAGATTTTTTCGATGTTTTAGATTTTTCTACAGATTAATATGACGCGTAAATGAGACACTGTAGACCGACCGCCAAATACTCGCGGCACGTGTCACTGGTATACGTTTCATTAATTATTTATAATCCCTATTCTTTAGACTTTGTGATATGTAGGGTTAATATTCAAAGAGTAATACTAGAAATATAGAAAATAGAATAATAGAAAAATCAAAAACTTGGGGTCCCAAATATACCCCATCGGCACGGCTAGGTCAATAGAAATATTATTAAAATAAGCCGCGAAAGATAAATGGGACTGATTTTAAAAAGTTCAAATGTAAAATCTTTTAAGTCCCGCGGGTTGCTCATCCCTGCTATAGACGAAGAGCTGTCTGGCACGATAAACACAAATCCGTCAATTGATTTCGTCTCCCACGCTCAATCAAAAAATGACCGCAATTGACAAACTGTCCTCGAATGTTGATTTTCTTAGACAAGCTTTCAATTTAGATGATTTTTTTTTAATAAAATGCTTTATTGTAGTGGTGGTGATAAAATAGGATGTAAGGGTATTAAAAAAAACATATTTAGTGGGGGGCCTCAAAATTGGATTGCGCGTGGGGCCTCCAAAGTGCCAAATCCGCCACTGTCCGTCGGACATAAAGTCGCGCTTGACACTCAATTAAAATTCATAATCGACGCCGCGCTAACTGCGCGCCGCCATTACCGACGCATTCCGTCGCGACGCCAGGAATAGACGTATGCTTTGATCCGTGTCACCGAATTATTCGAATTCGGTATTTAAATTGCAAGTTAACGATTGCACCCTGCAAAAAGTGCATGTATGACATTTGCACTGGCGTCTGAGCAAGCTTTTGAAGTGAAGCGCATGCGCGCCAAGTTAGCTCGAGCTAAAATAGAGACCGTTCAATCAATCGGCTATAGAAAAATCGATCGTTTTTAATTTTCTAGCTATTCTGAATGATTGACACAATAAAAGCCGGCGACTTGAATATGCGTCGTACGTAGAACTACCTTTAAGAGCGGCTGACGCATTTATGCGTCATTCGTAAAACTAATTTAACAATCACTGACGCATACATGCGTCATTAGATATCAAAAAAAATATATATTCTATAATTTCGTGAATAATTTACGAAAGAGTAAAATAGTATTATATTGAGGAATTCCGATCTATCGTATGGTTATTTAGAGGGTCCTTTGAAAAACAATGATTCTATTTTTATCTGAATAATTTAAGAAAGAGTTAAAAAATACAATACAATGGAAATCCGATCTATATTTTTTTTTTCAACAGTGGTTATTAGCAGTATATGTTAAATAGTATTTAATTACTTAATCTAAAAACTTGCGTGATTTTGGATCAGTTAAAAAAGAACATTTACGAGACTCGCCATCTTCATCTTATATAAGTATAAACCGGTGGCGGATTTTCCATTAGATGCATAAGGCACGTGCATGGGGCCTCATTAATTCAGGGGCCTCAAAGTTCGCAAAAGATTTGCCATATTTTTAGGTGGCTGTCCTAACGTCATATTTATTTTTAAATAATTCGTTTTGAAAATTTGATTTATGGGGGAAGGGGCGCCAATTAAAACTCTGCACAGTAAAAAAGCAAAGAGTAAAAAAACCTCTTCAAAGGGGGGCCTCAAAATTAAATCGCGCCTTAAGTCATATTACTGCTTCATTAGAATCAATTACAATTTGTCCAGGTATTGCTGATTCCAATCATCTATCAGTCTCAGAGATAGATACATAACTCTATCAGTCTCAGAGATAGATCTTAACACAATAAACAGAAAGTGCATTTATTTCTGAATATATTTCAGGAATTTCTGCTACCTCAATATATTTTTAAGACCTCAATCCAGTAATGATAGTGCTAAAATAATTGTATAGGCTCCGTAACGATTATAGGCGGACAAATCGGACTCTACCCCGACGATTGCGCATTTATACAGCGACATATCCGCGCATCGAATAAATCGATCAGAATTTATTTTAATTTTTCATGTAAATTTTAATATAATAATATATTTTCCTCCAGAACCAATATTTTCTATATATAGAGAGAGGAAATATATTTTCTTAAAAAACTCGTTGACGGAAATTCCATAGAAAACAATTTATTTTCATCATTGCCTCGACTAAACTATTCAGACAACTTATGTAAACATGGTCTGAGAAAATCGATTTTTTTTCCACGAAAAAAAATAAATTAAATTAAATATAAGCATTTTTCGATAATTGAGAAAAACAAGAAAATAAAAATACGAAACTGAATGATTAATTATGAAATTTTGAACGTCATTAGCGTCGCCGAAAACGATATATCGCAATTATATATGTACGCATGAAATGCAACGGCGTCTAACGCACCACGAAAACGCTACTGTCAACGTATTATTATTTTTTTTGTATTAATTATTATATTTTACAGACGGTCACGGCGGACAAATGCTAGAAATAAATTTATTTCTATATAATAAATTATTCCAAGAATTAAATGTGACAGTAATGCGTTCACCGAGCGATTTTTCCTAAACTGATTTCTTTTGACGTCTCGTTGACCGAAGAAATTAATGTCAGCGCGGGCGAATAAATTACTGCCAAAGCTCAAATTTGCAATAAAAAGCGTAATTAATATCAGACAAGCGGAGAGCTTTAGAAATATGTTATGTTAATTTATATTAATCAAAAATAATATTGAGTCGTTTAGAGCGCGAATGAATAATGCAGCGGCTGCACAAATTTGCATACGGCCGTCCGAGTTAGAATTTATTTTAATGCGCTTTAGTATAAATTCTTGAGATTTTCTCCAAACAGGTATATTCAATATAGCATAGTATCTATATATTAATTTTAAACACAAATGAATGAATGAAGCTTACAAAAATATATAAAAAATAATTATATTATACATAATATCGGGATATGTGATGTTTCAGCCCGAGACAAATAGGCGCCGATAATTGCGCCCCGACAATTGAGCGCAGAGCCAATTGCGCCTGCGAAAAATATTTGTATACATGATTATATTATTTATCATTTTTATATGCTTAATATCGATATGGATAAATGAAAATATGTTACGCAAAAAAAAATATTAGTAAATATTAAGAGTTTCATTAAAAAAAATAATTAATCGGTGATATGTATTATTTTACACGGCATATACCGGTGCCGGGTTTACCCTTAGACGCATAAGGCACGTGCATGGGGCCTCATAAATTCAGGGGCCTCAAAATTAGTAAAAAAACCTCTTCAAATGGGGGCCTCAAAATTAAATCGCGCCAAAATCCTACATAAAACGGCCCAAAAATTAGTTAAAAAATAATAATTATATAAAAATCATTTTCTCGTGCACTGTTAATCACTAGCGATGAGTGATTTTTGGCAAGCTCTCCGTGAACGATGCGTTTATTGCCAAAATTAACAGGATTCTACTGAATTTATTATTTTTAAATCGCACTAAACATAATTTAATGCATTTTTTGGAATGCGCTTAATTTTTTTCAAATAAAAAAAACGTCTATAATTTATAGACGTATATTATTGCGACAACTGTTTGGATCCACGCATATTTTTTTTCTTACATTAAAACAGTATTTTTCAACGCAGTTTTTTAAAACAATATGATGTCAAGTATTTTTGATTTGACTGAATTTATTATTTTTAAATGGTACTAAATATAATTTAATGCATTTTTTTGGAATGCGCTCTATTTTTTTAAATAAAAAAAACCGTCTATAATTTAAAGACGTATTTTATTGCGACAACTGTTTGGATTCACGCATATTTTTTTTCTTACATTAAAACAGTATTTTTCAACGCAATTTTCTAAAACAATATTATGTAAAGGCCGAAAATTAAACAGTATTTTTGTAAAATTGACTAAAAAAATATTATTGTGATTTATAGATCATTTAGAATCGAGAGCGTTTCGAATAAAACGGCGATTAATCGTCGTAATAATTTCGAAAAAAATCCCTACGTTCACTGGGTGCTTAAAAGTTGAGCTCCCCTGTTCAAAGGTGAAAGAAAAAATAATTTAGTGATGGCCGGGAATAAATCTATTAGCATCCGACGGGATGCCTGGCCCGGAATGGCCCGAGATATATCGGTTTTGAAATGGCGGGGAATATTCACGGCGGAATGTCAACCCTCAGTCTTTTCATGTCCTCTGCTCCATTTATATTTTTTGACGTACAACAAGCATCCGAGATGTACCCGATCGTCGGAGATATTCTCAAAAAAAAAACATCTATAAACTTCGCCATATGGCGGCGGTATCGCTCCCGTACAATAATACGATCTATTGGCAATCGGGTCATTATTCTCGGCCTCCTTAACACAAAGAGATTAAAAATGCATCCATGCATTAGTGCACCGTGAAAGTGTTAAACTTCAAAGGGGACCACTTGATTTACGATTGAAAACAATGATGGGGTGAATGCGCCTGTTCTAAATGGCGCGACCCAAATTGATACGCGTTCAAAATTTAATTATTAATTTTTGCAATCAACGCGATCTTTATGTCGGCAAACAAAAACATACCAAAATAATATACCCATTTTTTTATTATTATTTTATTATCTAAACTGTTTTATGGCCGCAAAAAATGAGGCATAATTATGGCGGACGAATGCTGCAAATTCCTGGAAGAGGGCATCATTTTTAATTAGTTGCATTATTGTTGTTTTTTTTATCTAAATTCTGTTACGACCGAGTGATTTAGTGCCGCGGGTTGAATTATATTCGGCAAAAATTTAATAATTGTTTTCGTCGTATCGTGAGACGATAAATTACGTGTCGCACATACGTCGATTATGAATGAATCGTTGTTCGAATGAATGAATATATAGAAAAAAAAGGCCCCGTCGTAAATCAACCGTTTGAAACAGTATGATGTCGTAGTATGGGATTATTACATTTTTTTTTGTCCATAATCAATATGCGGATGTATAAACATTTATGTGGATGTTGGGCTGTTATAATAAATTATTACTCGACAACAAATCGGTTTCTCCATATGAATATTGATTACAATGTTTTTAATGGATATAATTAATATCGTTCTTCAAATAATTAATATACTACGGCCTCGGATAATAAATGAAAATAATACAACTCAATCGACGCGATAACGTTTTACGACGCTATTGTCTTGACATTGTTAAAACAATATTATAATTTAAATATCAGATAACGTCGTCAAATACATATTAATTTTTTTAAAATATTATCTAATATATTTAATTATATTATTAATTTATTAAAAAAATTAAACAAAAACACCGAGCTCAAAATATCGCGACGACTGTTTGGATCCATTCGCGTTTTTCTCAGTTTTATGCATTCCTTGAATAATAAAAAAATATGAGACGATATTTTAATATTGCAAAACAGTGACAATACTGATATGATGCATATTTGGATCATTAGAACGTGAAAAAAGCGACTGTATTTTATTTAAAAAAAATTGAGACGCATATTATCGCGACAACTGTTTGGATCCACGCATATTTTTTTTTTTGAAAATTTATTAAAAAAAAAATACTCCTAATTATAAAATTATTTTTTTAGATGTATTTCTTTGATTTAAATCATTGTTCTTCATGATTAATGATTTATTATTTGTTTAAAAATATATGCGGATATTTTTGGATAGAAAAGGCTTCCATATTCGATGTATATGATAATAAAAAAATAAAAATAGCAACTTTAACATTTTTTTTAAAGACATCATTGCTTTTAAAAAAATAATAATAAATAGGTGATAATAAATGATACTTTTTCTTGCTTTTATATTTTTTTTTGGGACGAGATTTAATTCACGTCCGATTATCCGGACTTCGTATTGCATTTCATCGTCAAAATGCCGTTGATAAATTTCAGAATTTGCTTATTAAAATTTATCGCGACAATTTTGGAATTTTTCATCGCGTCGATTAACCCCCCGAGGGCGATCATTTGCAAATAATTTTATTCGCGTCGTTACGTTGATGACCGAGGAGGAGTTTGCTAAATTTGAAAAACGAGATTGGAGTGGAGGGGCTGGATATTAAATGATGATGACTCGCCTTTGATGAACATGGCGAACGTTGATAGTGGGCCGTAAAAAAAATCGTTTAAATTTAATACGGAAAATCAAATATTTATTTTGCACGTTTGCGCGAATATAGTTATTAATCCGGTTAGCCATGGTCTAAGCCTAATGCCGTACGTCGAATGCTAAGCCAATTAGTAGCGTCGATCGTGCGCGCACTGCACATGCGCTCGAGAGAAAGGAAACAAGGGCGACCGGTGCCGAAACGGCCTATGTCAAAAATAATAATAATATCACATTCAACCCCCTCTTGATTGTGATACCATTTTTATAACAGTTTTTTTTTATATACGACTGATTCTTTGTTTAGACGCGTTATAAAAAATGTAAACAAAAACACGTCAAATAAGAAATCATTTTTTTGAACAAGTTGTTATTTTTTTATATATTCTCGGGAATGTTTTAATGCAAAAAAAATATCCACGCGTTGCGATAACAATTCTTATCGATGATGGGAGTAATGTTTCCTGTTATTATTAATAAATCGAATTTAAATTGCGTAATATTAATAAATTAGTTGTTTAAACGACATTTTATCAGCATATTGCACATTATTCGTATGCACTATGAACAAATGTCTTAATTTCACAGCAATTGACCGTTGATTTATTTATTTATCGTACGTACATTCAAATGGTAATTGTATTTTATTAATGCAATATCGCACAGGGCGATAAGAAAATTGATATAATAAAAAAACCGCATTTTTTTGCACACCACGGTACAATACATCCTGTTTCCTTATCAATCACTGAAAACAATTGTTTTGCACGTATCGGATATGGCAACACGTGAACAATGGCGTTATTTTTTCAGTTCGCAAATTGACCACGGTATCTTTGTGCAAAAATCCCATTTATCGAAGGCGAAATTGAGCATTGCAACGTCTCAATCGGCGGCCGTTTCAGCAATTTGCATAGCGCCGTGTGCCGTTATTTAATTCGATATTTTTTTTTCAGCATTGTGAAAATGTTCAGCATCACCTTTTGGCACGGATCCACGCACACAATGGTGACAGACGATTTACATCTGCAATTACGGCGATCGATGGCGGATAAGAGCCATTTGCATTTCATTGACGATACTGCCAGACAATGAATCTGCACATACCGATACGGCAAGAAGTCGATAAATAATTAACATCACACGATCGTTCGTTCATTCATTGAATTTTTCCATAAACGATCGCTGCGATTTAAAATTCAACGACATGCCGCAATTAGCGAATAATTTTTATAATATGCATTTTTCAACGCTAAAAACCTTCTTCTAACTAAAATAAAACATACATTTGATATACTATAAATATAGAAAGCTGTGTGATTTTTTAAAAAATATTTACATTTAAAAAAAAATATTACTCAATAATTTAATCACAATTTTTCATGAAAAATCGTGATTAAAAATATATTTAATTTAATATACACAAAATTGCGTTGAATAATATTTTTTTCATTCAAATAGTATCAAATAATATATTTTTAAGGTACAAATACCGGCCATTGTCAATAATTTTTCATTATCAAATTTACTGCAGCCATAGTTCAATAAATATCATTTTATTTTATTATAATGAAAATAATTAGTATCACGCAAATTATAATCATATAATACGTACAACATTTGAATTAATATTATTTATTGACCAATAAATAAGAATAAATAAGGTTTAATTTATTTTTTTGACAAAAAATAAAAATGATAGTCAAAATATCGCGACAACTGTTTGGATCCACTCGCGTTTTTCTCAATTTTATGCATAAAAATAATTAAGACTATATTTAAATGATGTAAGACGATGACAATAATGACAATATGTAAGTTTGAATGTCAAAAAAAGGTAGCTGTATTTTATTACGAAATAATTATGACGTGTAATATAGTGCGACAACTGTTTGGATCCACGATTATATATTTTTTTTCTTTTTCAATTCGTACTGTATTTTTCCACGCAATTTTCTAAAACAATATGATGATTTAAAAAAAATATTCTTGATTTTATTGAAATTAGGGACGTATTTTTGAAAATTTTTGAAAAAATATTCCTAGTTGTAAAATTATTTTTTCACAAATTTTCCTTTAATTTAAATTTTGTTAAAGACGGATTATCATGACATCGATATTGGATGATTATTTTATTTTTGGCTTTAGAAAAGTTTTACATGCTCCCTATTATTGCCGATTTTTTATTTGTGAAAAATTGTAGAGTTGTATTTTTAAACAGAAACAGCTTCCATATTCGCCAGATATATATCGAGCATGAAAATAATGTGCAATGGAGACGTTCTGCCGACATTGCGGAGATAAAAACAGAATTGTATAGAAATATTTTAGACTTGCCCGAAAATTAGGACGTATTTTTGAAAATTTACCGAAAAAAATATTCCCAATTATAAAATTATTTTTTCACAAATTTTCCTTTGATTTAAATTTTGTTTACAAAATGTATTTTATTAAAAAAAATTAACCCTTACCACTATGAAAGCCATGACTCGAAGAAACAGCTTCCATATTCGCCAGATATATATATCGAGCATGAAAAAAATATGTATTTAATGTATTTTTGAAAATTTACTGAAAAAAATTCTGTATATATAATTATATCTTGAATATAAATTGGAAATTACAACGATTTATTGTGCGTATCTATCGCGTAAATCGAGGGATGTACGAATAAATTCTCGATTCAAATTCCCCTGAGCCCATTCGAACAATGCGGCCATAAGTTACGGATTGGATCCGCGGCGAAGACAATAGATTTTCAGGCAACGGGAAGTGCAGATTCCGACATTGAAACGAAACATCCGGAAAACTTTGATGCGGATTTGTTTTCCATTGACGGATAGACGCATACAAATCTTTTGATACCTGAAACCTACAATAACACTTATTTAGCATTTCAGCGCTTTTCGAATGGTTCGCTGAATAAAAATGACTTAAAAAAATATCTCACAATATTGTTAATGAGTCTGATCTCATAAATTGTGAGTTATATACCCACGGGCTGCTGTGTATGAAAATTAGCGACTTGTCATCGGCAATTAAGAGTCTTCTATGTAAATCGGTTGTTAATTACCTGAAAAAAATACCGGTCGTTACAGCGCCTGCACAATGGCGTCGGTTCGCATAAAAATCGCGGGATTTCTCGGAAAGCGATAGCTGTCTGTCTTGTCTTGTCTTGTGTTGTAGGTGTGAAGTATTTCATAATTGTCGGTCTCGAGGGACTGACATGCACCGAAAGACGCCGACAATTTTTCATCATGGCGGCTAATTAATTAAATTAATTTTTATTGCGAATTTATTACATAAATTATATTGCGAGCCGCAGTTTGAGGCTCGCGACCGACTCATTGAGTATGACAGTCGTTTACAACCTTACGAAATCCGGTTGATTAATTTAATCACGGAACGGTCGGTTCCAATGATTAATATGGGCGAAACGTTTAGTAGGAACCGGTTTTTTGGAGCGAAACTACAAATTTATATATATACAGGCCGGACAGAATGCCGACGCTCCGCAAATTAATTGTCCCAATAAGGCCGACGGTCTAATAGAGCCAAACAAATTGAATTAAGATTCGCACGCGAAAAAATGTGTACGCAATTTCGATTTAATTGCGTTTGATAATATAATCATATTTCGATATGAGTCAATCAACGCGTCGAAATTTGTGCTTAATCTTTTTTTTTTTTTTTGAGGCGAAAAAAACGGATTAAATTTCTATCGGATTATAATGAAATCAATTACATCCGATTCGATTTTTTTTTCTGCACGGGCGATACGTTATATACATAGCTAAAAAAGCATATTAAAATAATATAGATTATACGATTAATCGCAATATTTATTTTGTAATTCTTAAAAAAATGTCAATTATTTTTTTATTAATTTTACATTTTATTATACACAATTATTTCTATAAACATTCATCAATTTATTAATTAAATTGAGTACATCCTGGAAATCTCTATGATTAGAATAAATTAAGCACCAATTTACATAATTTAATTTAGTGCAAAATTTTGGGAACCGATATATCGCATAAAAAAATCAAATTAAGTGTCTGTAAGGCCAAAATGCGATATATTGCGTAAATAAATAAAATAATATGTCCGTATTATTTAAAAACCGTGTAAATTGAGATTCAAATAAATACTTTAATATAAATTGTAGGGGAATCAAAACGGCATTCGATAGTCTTTCTTATAAGGCTCAAACTGGCAAATGATGATGATGATGATGGCATAAGATTAAAACGTTATATTTTACATAATTTTATTTAAGCGCAAATTTAGAGAACCGCGTAAAAAAATCAAATCGAATAAATAAAATTATTTGTCCGTGTTATCTCAAAATCGTGTAAATTAAGAAACAAATATATTACAATAATATAAATAGGTTTAAAAAATGTTAATAAGATTGGGAAATCAATAAAAATATTTCCTGATGTATTGAGAATTCGCAATTATAGATTTAAGCGCCTTGCGAAAATTGCAAAAAAAAACAATTTATTTTAAACGACCTTCCGGAATTAATCTACCGTGCATATCGAAGGATTATAATGTAAATTGCACACAGCAATGTACAATATAAAATGTAAAATTTTACAATATGAAATGTGAAAAAAAAAATCCGTGTAAATCGGGAACCGGCGCGCTGCACCGTTGCGCTCCGGTATGATTCTCTCCGCGGATAATACGTTGCGGTATTTAATCGAGGGACATTTTTTTTAATGCCGATCAACATATACGCGTTATATCGCGACCGTTGATTAAGTGATACCGGCCATAATATAATTATTAAAGAACGGCCGAATGGGTTCGCGTGGTGGTTGCAATAACCCGTTCGGCAATAATTAACCGGCCCGGTCATTAGCAAATCGACAAATTAATAAATGCCAACGCGCGCGTATAACTCACGGCACGAATCTAATTGTTCGGCCTTATCGACAAACCGGCCATAAAAATGGCGAAAATAAAAATAGTAAAAATTAATTAAAATTTATCGATCGATATTTGGTGTTTACCTGCGGTGAGATGCGATACTGGAAATCCGCCGGGGCCTTGGAACATTGGTCCCGTGGGTCCGAAGGGACCCATGACCGGGGAGGAGACCCAGGGTCCTGGATGCGCTCCGAGTCCGGCTTGGTAGGCGGCGGCGGCCGCCGCCAGGGCGCTGAAGGGCGTCGGCCTGATCGGACCCTGTCCCGCCTGTCCCGCGAGTCCTTGCAGACTTTGAAGTCCTTGCCCTCTCTCCTGCATCAACTGTCTCTGTCTCTGATATAAAATTTCGCGCTCGTCTTCGCTCAATCTTCCGTCGTCAATGTTCAAATCTTCCACGTCCACTATGGAATCTTCTTGGTTTACAGAATCTTCGTATTCTTCGTCGGAGGAGGACATCAGCGACGGGGTGTTGGTGGAGTTGTTCAAGTTCAGCGGCGGACTAGACGCAATAGTCATCCGCTGATCGGGAGACATCATTCGGGAGTTCTGTCTCATCTTGTGTCCGGGGAGTTCCGGAGTCGCTTGCGGCGATTGTCTCAGCGGTGAATGTGGGTTGATCTGATGGTGATGGAAGATCTCCGGCGATATCCTGTCGCTCTCGCCGTCGTCCTCGCGGATCGGCGACGAGTTCTTCTTGGGCCGCGTGTCGGCCAGGATCGACGCCACGCTGAACGTGAACTTGGTGTTCTTGTTGGAGTTGTTGTTGTTGTTGGAGCGGTCGGCCGTCCTGACCGCCTCCGTCGGTAGAGCCATGACCTGACGTTGTTTCACTGCGGTTAGGTTTTGAATCGTCATGCTAATGTCTCTCTTCAACAGCGGAGAAGATTGTTTCTTTAACATTAATGTTGCGATGGCGATTAATTCACCGGCGCCTATCCATAACACACGCGAATTCACCAAAATAATAATAATAAAAAAACGAGCCACAGATTCGACGGTGTCAGTGAGACATGACGCGTCCGCGCGTACTGACGAGCCGGCCTGCACTGACTGAGGCCTCCGGAACCGGTGTTGTGTTGTCGCCGAAAGTGGGTCGGGCCGCGAAGAACGGGCGGGGCCCGACGCTCCAACCCCGCCCACAGCCGCGCCGCGACCAATCGCACGACCGCGATCGCGAATTGATTGAGTCACGTGTCCGACTGGGGGGGTGGGGGCCGCCCCTGAGCAAATTGAATCGGGCCCCCCCTCGTTATGTCCGCGACACTGAAGAAGGGAGCCGTAAATTGACCGAAGTGTAATGTATAGCCTGCAATTTTTTTTCGCATGTTTATTCAAATGTATATATATATACGCAATATATAACCGATGCAAATCGAAACACAAACACACCCAAAAACACACACAAAACCAATTTTTATTTCGCAATTATTTTTGTGGCAGCCCTGATTGCGGACGTTCGTGACGGACGCACATTCGAACGCTGACATATTTTTGAATAAAAATGCAATATCGACGGAATAACTTCATCAAAATATTTTTTTTACGCGGCGCATAAGATATGCTAATGTCGAAACTGAGAACGTAACGGCCACGACACGTACGACATTAAATAATATGATATAATTTACATGCATACATTTTTACATTGATTAGATTCGCAAAAGATTAAATCTTTACGCCAATTTGTGCAAAAATCGATGAAAATTTATTCCATTATAATTTTTTTTTAAAAAATGTAGACATTCTCTCAATGAGATTGATTGAGATTAATTGAGAATTACATTGATATTTTGTCCGGTTTTTATCCAAATCTCAAAATATTTTTTTTGCGCGGTGCATAAAATATGCTAATGTCGAAACGGAGAACACAATGACCGCGATAAGTACACATTAAATAATATGATATAATTTACATGCATACATTCTTGCAGTGATTAGATTTGGAAAAGATTAGATCTTTCCGCCAATTTGTGCACAAATCGATGGAAATTTAATCCAATATAAATTTTTATTGATTTTTCATAAAATACATACATGAATAAATCATTTTTATTGAAACACAAAATAATCTCATTGTGTGGTAGATATGTCAATTCCAGATGCTACCGTGCAAAAAAAAACAATTAAAAATATTTTCATGGTATATTTTTAAATAAATCCCAATATTCAAAACGTCTATCTTTATATATATATGATTCAAATTAATATAATAATCAATTGATGTTTATAAAAATAAGTAGCAAATATCTGTTATTTTAAATTAAGTATACCAATATATAAATCGTAAAATACAGTTATTATATTATTTTACACGATTTTTTTATTATTTCTTATCAGAAAAATGTATATTTTACGCATAAGTCAATCCTAATAAATACATTACAATGAATCCATTTAAATACAAATAATATGATAATTTTTAGTCGAATCTATATTCTACTCTGATCTCGTATTTATTACAATAGATGGGATTTTTTTGCGCGGTTTAAAAAAAACGAGTAAAAAAAATAAATGCGATATATACGAAAATTTTTAGAGAATAATTGAAGAAAAATTATATACATTTTTAATCACTAAGTTTAATCCCGACGAAGCTATAGCTGTCGATTATACTAGAAGAAAATTCCTAGCAGGACTTATTTATCTGAGCTTTAAAACAGCAAAAAAAACTGATCAACCAAGCTATCAAGCCAATATCATTGAATGGCGTAAACATGGAATATATTATAGTAGCTTAAAATTTTCAGTTGTCTAAAGTAAAAAAATATTCTTAGCAACAAAGAAAATATATATTTTTAATAAAAAATATATTATGCTATTAACTGTATTCTACATATTATATTAAATTCTCTAACTGCTTCAACATAAGTAATTGATCTGCCCATGTCATTTTCTATTCAGTGTCTCATCTCTCATAGACGATCTGTATTTATTTTTTTATTAATGTTAGCTTAGAGAAAGAGAAATATTCGTTTTTATTTGAATTTATGGTTAATTTAATTTATTTCTAGAGACATTGCTTTTTTAATCCATCGTAAAAAACAAAAATAAATTTTATAAAATACTGAGTGGGCTCTTGGAGCCCCGAATGATTGGGGGCCTCTTTGGGGCCCCTGATTATCGGGTTAATGCTTCTGCATCATAAACATCCATATAAATTCGCAACTGAATATAATTGTGTTCATTGAATATCATGGCATTTTTACGCCGTTTTTACGCGACATTTCGTGGACCGTACCTACCGCGTAAATTGGGGATTTTGTTATGTATAATATATCGATAAATACTGAACTATTTTACATATAGATTTATTATTTTTTTCGTATACACCCAACTCGTTTTTTACACGGTGGATAAGTTCCACAAAAAACCGTGTAAATAAAGTGAACCCCTACCGAACGCAATGCGATGCCGTTTATTCAAACATCGGGATGCAAATATGAAATATAATTGTTTCTGGGAATCGTGTTAGTACAAATAAAATGTATTCATTCTCTTTTGGACCGTGTTGTTTCAAAATCGTGTAAAAAAAATTTTTCGCGTAAAAACAGAATCACAAGTATATGCCATTAATTAGTATTGTCTATATAATATGACGTGGATGTGTGAGGTCTGCACTTTTTTTCCATTACTATATTACTATCGGCGATTTGAAATATTTTACGACGCTAGTCGTAAAACTTGCATTAATGCCGCTGCAAAAATTGCATGATGCAACACAATAAAATTAATGTGTGTAACCCGCTTTGTGCATTTATCATGCCGTTGCTGAAACGATCGTATAAACGTGCATTACGATGAAAAAATAATGCGTTTTCATCGCGTCGTAACATCGAGGCGATGCGATGACTCAACGGGCGAGTTCACCTGTGGCGGAGTCGAACGTGAGCCGATGCAAGAGGTGTTTGGACAAGTCGTTATTAGCTTTTAAAGTGCTTTTTATAAACCAAACAAAGAGCTAGGCCGACCGTTTGCGGGCCCAATTAGCGGCTGACAATAAGGCATTCTCAATACAATATTGTCACAAATCATTTTAGCCTCATGCCGTTCTCGCGCCCACCCTTTTAACCGGCACCAGATGAAGCAACGTCAATTAAACCATCGGCCGTTTCCTACCGCCGTCGATTAAATTGAATTTTGCGTCCGGACGCAGAGGGTTAAGTCGTGTTGCGATACTGATGTCTCGCTAATTACTCGAGTCGTGTCGCGAATGTTATCGAGCGCGGGCGATGAACGCAATCAAACACAACCGGATCTAAGGATCCAATTTAACCCTTACACTACCCAATTATATCGTCGGAACATCCTCTGGGATGTCTCAACAGAGGGGTATGCCCAACTAAAATTTGTCAATCACCAGAAACGGGCCAGCGCTTCTCAAAGCTGAATTTTGCTTCCGATTGCTTCGATCGATATCCTGAAATAGAAATCATGCTTTCTGTTATAATTGAGAGGGGAGATTTTATTTATACCCTAATATCTATGCACTATGGGATAGATCTTGAATTCTACTGCCAAAAATAATTTTTAGGAAAATTCGATTTCGGATGATAAAAAAATGGCAAATGATTTTTAAATATTATTTAAAATATATTTTTTTAAATTTGATCATTTGATATTAATGAATATATCTTCACCTATATATATTCTAAATTTCATAAGTCTGGCTCAAATGGAAAAGAAGTTACAGATTGCGCGCTTGTGTGCGCCGCACAATCTGGCCATATGGACGGCGCGCCTCTGCCTAATATTATACTATTTTTAACAACTGTTATAGTAATTGTATTATTCAGACATATAAAAATAATGATAAGCAAGTTCCAAGATAAAACGATGAATGCGAGAACGATAGATCGTCGTAATGTTATTTTTATTACTTATTGTGATACTGTGTATCAGAAAATCATCGTGACATTATTTTGCCAAACAACGATATATCGTTTTTATTTAATGGCGTACAAAAATACAAAAATATACAAAAATTGGGATGTAAAATATAATATATTTACATGTAAAAATAGGTTTTGGTTTAATTTTATTTAACCTTTTACAAATCATGCGTCAATTTTTTCACATACTAGTTCAGATGCGCCATTCAACTCGAGCATCTTTTATATCTTCTTACGATCATGGCTGGGGTTGGAAAATAGGGATAGGGGGAGTAGCGCGCCTATCCAGTATCCGGCGCCGGTGTGCAGAACACGTGCATTAAATAATATATAATATATTATTTAATGTTAATATTATATTATATATATTTAATATATTATTTAATGTTGATGAAATGTAATTCAATTCAATTATTTTAGTTTATTACATTTTTTCCTCTTGGCGCTTCGGCGTCTGTGTGCGCCGCACAATATAATCATATTGACAGAACACATTGGGATAGGGGGGTATGATCTGTTCTCATTGAGTTCCATTTGTATCATCATCATCATTTGCCAGTCAAAGGCTCTCACTCGCTGAGGGCATGGACCTTACCAAACTCTCGCATGGTAGTCGAGGCCAAAGTAACGTGAGTCTCACACGTGATGTGAGGGCTCCCTTTTCGTGTCCATACCGCGGGGACCCAAGCGTAAGAGTTTCCCTCTCTTGGCCATTGCTGGCATTGGACGTACATCTTCTACCATGTTGGTATCGGATTTTACCCTCTCGATTGTGTTTGGGAGGGGGTTTGTCTCGGTATTCGTTTGTTCTCTTCTCTAAGGCGTTATCTGATTATAACGAGTCACGAGTGACAAGTAACGAGCGACCATATAGATATACACAGGCATACATCTGCACATCTGCCCAAAACGAGTCTCAAGTAGCCGGTCACAAGTGATTATTAGCCCTGTCACGCAATAGCAATCCTTTCATCATGAGAAAGCCCTCTTCAGATAGGGAAGGAAAGAAGAGGAGCGAAAGTATCGAGACTAGACCAATTATTGGGTCAACAGATTAGGGGTTTCCTTCCCAGGGTATACTGGCTCTGTGGTGAGAAATCCGTTAGGGACCAGATTTATTTATGCACACAAGGATATGTGTACACCAACATGTACATATTTTTGCACTGTTTTGTTGAGTATTTATCAAAGTTCAATTGGGCCCCTAGTCAACTCTATGCAAGATTATGTTGACTGTAATATGTAAAATGTTATTCGTAGAAAAGTTATAGGGGGTGGCCACTAGAGTGGCCGCCTGGCGGTTAATATTGGATAGTTTAAGATTTTTGTATCGAATCTCGCCGTCGAAGAGAGGTTTAAGACACCTCACTATTTGTTGGCGAGCTGTCGCTTTGTCTTCGATCGATTTGAAGGCGATCAAAATATGACGTTTTTAAAAAAATCATTGAGATCGCTGCGTCAGTGCACACACTGACGTCCGTCAGTACGCACATAAATTATCAAGGCATGATTTTACTCTTTCAAATATGACTGATCCTCTTGTTTTATCATGCTCTACCAGACAGGCTAGTTGAAAAACGCCACTTATAATCTTCCAATGCGCCATGTTTGGCGCATGCGCTATATGTTGGCCAGCTCTGGCTTAGATTAAAATATTAATGACAATATTATAATGCAAACTCGACCAGTTTTCATCAATTTCTTAATTAAGAAGAAATTTTTACAGTCAAAATTTATTTGATTATGCTATAAAAGCTAAAAATCTTAATGCACGGTTTTGTGTAATAACACGGTGTATAAAATAGAGCGCAGTTAGTATTTACACCGTTTTTTTTATCGTGTCGATTTTTTACAATCAATAATAAAAACAATATCGAGGAGTATTTTTATTGAAAAAAATGTGAGTTTTTATGTTAAATCTATTTTCACGTTTTTTTTTCAGGACAATTAATACGAAATCTATTTTCAAGTGTTTGTCGCCGTTGTAGCGGCTAATGACAATAATTTCCCGGTGTTGACAGACACGATTACCCAGCACGCGTTCTCTGCTGAAAAAAACGGGCGAGTGTCGACGGTCGGCTCTTTGAGCATAATTACACGAAAATATAATTTCAAATTTAGACGGGCCGATTTCAGCACTCAATGGCCTTTATCCGAATAATAGAAAGAAATAATTAAAATCCGAGTAGGCGAGCGGCAGTAATTGCACGCGACGGAGAGGGACGCCCGGTTAGCGGTTAATTGACATCCAGTTGACTATGAAAAAACTCAATTAAGATTCACCGGTGACAAGATGAATAGGGCCCCATTTCGCAACGAACCCTCCTCTCCCCATCTCGCCGACTCCAAATATAAAACTTGGGAAATGTAGCTAGCCCTATACATTTCTTTTTCCATTAGCCGGAATACTAATGTCTAAAATTAAAAGTTGTTCACTCGACTAATCTACGCGCGCGCGATCAATAACCCTCTTCCGCTCTAGGAATCGATTGGTGCACTTACGACAAAAAACATATTATTATAATAATACTGGTGAAAATATTATGACGATTTTTTACACAATTTTATTAACCTAGTCGTGCCCAAAGTTTTTGATTTTTCTCAAATAACTCTTTTATGCGCGATGTTTTTTCTCCCTCGCATCCGGTACGATGTGCCAAATCCAAGTGAAACCTACTAGACACGTGGGGCTCAGTCTGCGGCGAGACTTCGCCGTGTGCGCGTCATTTATGCGTCACATTAATTAGAAGAATTTTTTTTTCTACTAATATATATCATTAGAATAATCAAGACATTGATGAAGAATTCATCAATATCTTGACTTTAAATGGTTGGGATCTATTTTCATATATTCATTTCATACTATCGCGAGACGTCGTTTGGTTTCGAGCCTCCGTGACGGATCGGTTAAAATAAAATTATTTAAATATGTCTACGCACTATATGACCAGATTTAAGCTAAATAAATGCAGTTTAATATTGTAAACAACTCCACCAAAAAAATATTAATGACGAATCGTTGAAAAAAATTGGTAACAGATAATAAAATGCAAATGAGATATTAAATTTAGTAATAAAAACAGGAACATGCCTTGTATATTACCAGATTGTGCGGTGCACACAGGCGCCGAAAGATTAGAGGGCGCCAAGAGGAAAAAAATAACAAAGTATTACATATTAGTTCATTAAAAAAGGCTTCAATAAGTTTTTAAGAGTAGAAAATATGATACAGAAAAGTATTGAAGTATAAAAGAATACAGAGGTAATGTCTGACGATTATGGAGGCTAATTCATTTTTTTCACTATTATAAAATCGCTAATATATTAGCGATATTATTATTATATTATATTAGAGTTTATTGTTGCTATATATAGCAACAATAAACTCCAATACTTGTGGTATGAAATACAGTGAAATTCCTTGTTTTACGTTTTTAAAAAGAATGCCAAAAATAGAGAAATACAAGAAAACGTAGATGCATTGTAAATAATGAAAAAAGTAAAGAAAAAAATGGTGCATATTTTTGCTTTTTTTACATAAAGCTCTTTCGATGCTAATAACCTAGCATATTTTGCTAAGATTGGATTGATCTGGTTTTCCCGGGTCGTTGCTCTTTTTGGGCTCAGATGCATAGGTGGCTTAAGTCCCACCCCCTTCTATTTTTTCCGCATAGTTTTAATTTTAAAAATATAAACACTTTGGCCAGAAGAATTCATATTGTAATCTCTAATCATTTTTAATTTAATAAATGTTATTAACACTCTAAAAATTGTATGGGATAAATTTTTAATGAAAAATTTATGACCTTAAATGCCAAGGGCCCCGAAAAAAATATCAAGTGAGCAAGTCGCAATTTAACTCGCCACATATTTATTTAAAACGATTATTTTTTTATTATTGTGCATTTTGCACTATGGTTGTCATTTAAATGACCCTTTAATGTTGAGGCTCCAGAGGGCCCAAGGGCCCCTAAATGTCAAGGGCCTCTTATTGACGGGGCTCTAATGCCATGCATCTTTCTGCCATAAGATAGTTACGCATCTGACCTATCTCACATTTATCGGAGAGTTCCATCAGACAAGTTTCAGTAAATATGTCTATCCATTATATCATTAATTTCCATAACTCCAAATATCATCACGTTATTATTATTTTAAGTCTAATAGTTGCAATTAAATCAAATATCCAATGCACTAAATAGAAAGCGTAAATTCTGGGCACCTGTGTGCGCCGCACAATTGGGCAATATAAGCGGGGCTATCCTGGACATTGCCAGTGTTAAGGCTTGCAGATACAATTCATACTATTTCGATATTGCAAGTTAACCGTAAAAATAACCAGTCTCGTGGTTTGACACTGGGGGGAATATTAGTGCAAGAGAGTCATTCGCCGCGCATCTTTAGAAAGTTTAAATGGGTGAATTTGGATCTTTCTTCCACGCATTCATCGTAGTCAAATAAATAAATAAAATAAAATAAATAGTTAACCCTTCTAAAAATTAATTGCTATTGGTTCTGGTTGTGAGTGTGGTGAATTTTTGATGTTTTTTTTTAATACCTCTACTTTCGAACATACAATATTCGCACCAGGGGCGCGAAGTTCATATGGCCAGATTGTGCGGCGCACACAGGCGCCGTACAATGTCGACGCGCCACTGATTCGCACACATTTTCAGGAAATATATATTATTTTAGAAGCACATGAACAAACATATAATTAGATATTTCCAAAAATATATATGTATAAACTGTCTGATTTCAACATAAATTAATTAAATTTGGCTTCAGATGAAGCGCAATATTTTTTTCCGTGCATTGTACCGAAAAGAATAATGGACAGTTTAGACGTTTAAAGAAAAGCGTGTTTTTTAAGTGTCAAAAGATCATTTATATATACAGTCAAACTAATGTTTTAATTTATTATACGACTAAATGACACCGATTATCTGAATCATTAACAAAACTCGCGAAATTATTAGACGCCGATCGTATCACATGAAAAAATAAATAATTTCGTGGTATTGATCGATGGCACAGTGGGTACGCGATGCTGTGTTAACGGTCGCCGAGATGCGAGCGTATCCCTTTGTGCCGTTGAAAAAAGTCGCACATGTGCCGGCAATAAGTCACTTCTCAATCTCGCTTACAATCTGTTGATGAGGCAGATAGCCCGTCCGTTTTCACAGATCATTAAGTTATTAAGTTAAATAATAAGTCAGCAGCGGGCCGAGTTATTCGAGTGAACACGATGATGATGATGATGATTTTTATGCGCCGCTTGCCGAGCACAAGGCCCGGCCCGAGAACAAAGCCCGGCCTTGTCCGTTTATACACTGAACGATGTTAATTTCTAAATTAATTAATCCGCGGCAACCACCGATATTGCTGGGCGCACGGCCTTTCGCCCATCATCATCACTTATCATTGCCGGGGTCGCGAACTTCTCGCCAAATCTGGCGTTTCAGCAAAAGCTGAGACGCTCGCCTCCATGGGAAAGGCGGCGCAGTGCTTTTCAAACGAACACAAAAAAATAATAAATAAAATACAAACGATAAGAGTTTCAAAACATTATCACACAGCTAGTAACAACTCACCCTGTGTGCAGAACTTCAATTAGCACCCCTGTACGTCTAGTGTACTTGAAAGGACGAACTATGGGCAATAAATTATATTGTTATTGGGAAGGAATACCCTAATCTGTTGACCGATAAACGGTCTAGTCACGATACTCCTCTCCCTTCTTTCTAGGAGATCCCTGAGAAGGTATTTCCCATGACGAAAGGATTGCTTTTGCGCAACAAATCACTTGGACTTGTTAAAAGCAGATAACGACTAGAGAAGATGATAATGAATACCATGGCAAACCTCTTCTTACTTGCCTTAACACAGTTGGGAGGGTGAAATCCGATACATGAGAAGGTAACTCTTTCCAAAAAACCAGCGAGTATTTTTTACATGTGATAACATTTTTTTGTGACGTCTCAGTCTCCGTATTCGTATAAGTGAATGCGCTGATACTGATGTCTAATGGTAACTACTTCGATGTGGGAAAACTTAATATTTTTTTCTTGAATCGGCGCCCTCATGTCAGAGGATCGTGACCATTCTTGTTCCGATTCTTGATTTTGGCTCTTCAAGGTCTGGATTCCGCATCTCGATTAATTTTATTAAGCTATTAATCATCCGGCGCCTGTGTGCACCGCACAATCTGGCCATATTGACAACGCGCCCCAGCCCATCAGACACTTATATTACCGCTTTTTTCAATCTTTTAAGTACTACACAGTCAAATTTTCTTTTTTTTTCACCAAATAAAATCAATGAAATGGATTAATCATATCTCATAAGGTGTAATATACATATTTTTCAGAATGAAGTCAAGAAAAATATTCAAAGTTTGATCTAAAATATTTCAGTACACATATAATAAGTAATTAAAATATTTCATAAGGAAAATGTTAATAAGCTTTCTTAATAAGGAAGATAAAAAATAAATAAAATGACAAACAGGGATACAAACATCGGATTAAGAAAACTCGGAAAATTTAATGTCTCTGGCTTTCATATAAAAAATAAATTTGTAGCTTTTCTTAAAAAATCTTTATTATTCGGGTATAGTAAGAAGTCACAGAGAGCCATGTAGGACATCGGATTCTAAGATACGTCAAGGAGAAGTGTAACAACATAAAAAATCAAACATTTTGACATACACATCCCGTAAAATTTAAAGTAGTATGTAAAATATACTTCTAGTTTTTGGTCAATTTATTTTTAATTTTTTGACAGAATTTTTTAATTACATTTTGTTATTACTGTGATTTATGATGATTTATGCAAGCTCGTGATTTAATGTATTTGATTGTATTTGATTGATAATGTACACTGAACATGTTATTTACACGATTTTGAAATAACAAGATTGAAGAACCAACACTTTATTTTACACGATTCCCAGAAACTACACGTATCTAAAATTTTGCGTATTGCTACTTTTCAGTTTCATTGCCAAAAAAGGACATAATTTTACGCCACAATAGCCAATCTATCAACAACTATTTGAAACAAAAAACACAAAACTGATTCTCTAATAATAAGAAATTCGAAAACAACACTGTACAATATTAATATTTTTTATAATTTATTTATTGATTTTTTATTTTTTTTACACGATTTTTTTAATTTAGAGAACCAATTTTTAATTTTGTACATTTTCTATCGCTTTGTATGCACGGTTTTTTACGCGGTTTTTTGTGGAACGTATATATCGTGCAAAAAAAGAATGAATTTTCTTATTTGTTAGTTATTATCTAAGAAATAGAATATCTTAACTTAGTTTAATTTTTTTATTTTACAATATTTTATTAATATCCGATTCCAGCAAAAAAAATGTTTTACTTGATTTTATGGTGACTGAAAGTCAATTAATTACTATTGCTTAAATCGTTGTATTAAAATACATTTTATAATATGGTTATTAATTTACTTGATCCAAATTCTCAAATCCAAATCAGTTTTAAAACCGTTTAAATAATCCGAGAATAATTTGATAATTAAATAATTATTTAATGTGCGAATACATGATTCTATTTTTAAGCGATATTTAATTAAAATGGTTGAATTAATAATTAAATTACTGAAATAATTGATAAGAATTATGTATCGTTTTTAGCATTAGGGTAAATTGATATGAGTAATTTACTTATTATGAATATATTTTTAATATTCAGAAACTCTCCAGTAACTAAAGCTTTCTCTCAATTGCTTTTTTTTCGTGTTTTTTTATATTGTATATCAGCTCTTTATTTACATTTGATTTTTTTATGTTTTGCGTGATTGGCGACCTGGTTTAATCTATAATTCTAATCACGCATTGTTTTTTTTTATGAAATAAATAAATATATAAATTGTAATTATTCTAGGAGTAGAAT
>JAGXCT010036240.1:0-51757 GCA_022495035.1 Philopotamus ludificatus
TAAGGCCCATGCCCTCAGCGAGTGAGAGCCTTGTGGATCTTAAAAAAATACGTTCTAAAAGGCAGCGCTATAGGAGAGGCTCTCGAACTTGTTATAGAAAACCGCTCTATAGAAGAGAGCGCTATGAGAAGGTTTGCTGTAGAACAAATATTGACGAAATCACCGAAATATAGGGGGTATGCATGTCGCTACTGAGTTGAGTCAACGCCCTAGGGGTATTGTTAGCATTCAGCCGGTTAAATTTATTATAAACATTTTACCTTTGGGAGGAAGTTCAATTAGTTTATCATTTGCTTGAGCCTGATCATATGTTGACGTTGAAAGTTCATTCACAGCATCGTTCTCAGTTTTGACAAGTATATTTTCGGTAATATCTATTCTATCATCTTCAGTCTCCATAGATTCTTCAGATTCTTCAGTTTTTATATCAATATCTAATTTTACTCGGGATGTGCTCGCAGACGGACTGAAGGCATTGGGTTCATTTACTTCATTACTCGTTGTAGTAGCCGTACTGGAATAGCCATCTTCATTGTGAAAACATTTACCCGTAATGCAATTTTGAAATTTGTAATCAAGTGTTTGTATATATTCTTTATTGATATTAACCCAATCTGATTGTGTAGATGCCACACTGTGGCTATTCATATCCGATACTTTTTTCAACAAAAGGAAACATGGCTTTGTCGACGGATCACATTTTGCTGCCAGATTTGGGTGATTCCATTTTATGTGACTTCTCAAGTGGCTCTCATCAACGCATGTTTCATTGCAAATAGAACAAGTAAACGTTATTTGCCAATTGGATTTTGGTGAACTATCGCAGTTTGTTGAGTTTGATGTTGAAGATACGACGTTATCATTGTTCGCTGGATTATTTTCCAAAGTTTCCGAAACTTCGGTTTTGACAATCGATAGATCAATATTTTTCACATCGATTTCCTCCATCGTCAATGTTTTTTTAATCAAATCACAGAAAAATGGTTATCAATGATACGATGAAGATAAAATCAAGCAGCTGCTGTAAATATAAAAACAATATAATATTAGAAGAGATGAAATTGTCATTGGAAAGACTAAATTCCTGTCAAAATTTGATTACAATATAAACTTGAAATGCAACAAAAAAATGCCCGAACAAGGAAAGCGCTTTACCTTTAAGATTTGTATCCTACTTTATGAAATCTTTTATATACGAGTTCTTTATCAAATAATAATAAAAGAAAATTATAACAAATAAGAGAAATACTCTTCGTTTTAATCGAATCATGATATCTTTCTCGTTTCTTTCCATTAACATTTTTATCCCGATGGAAAATACATTTTCCGGTTTCGATGCAATGAAGGTGTTCATGCATTTTTCAATTCCTCTGTTATTTTAATTGTTTTTCTATCTATATATTTTTTAATGTTAAAAATAATGTGATAATTAGATAAAGCCAGGTCAGGGGAAAAAAGTGGATGCATTAAAACATTCGAGTTGGGCTCATTTAGCTTGTGTTACGTCATCATTGCAGAATGAGGCCGCGCATTGACCCGATGAAAAGCGTCACCCTTGCGATGAGGTTTATTTGGGGATGCAATTTATTTTTATTTTTTTCGAATAACTCTTTTGATACAGGTTTTACAATTCAAATTGGACGTTTTACAAATCAAATTGGACGGTTTACAAATCAAATTGGACGGTTTGCAAATCAAATTGGACGTTTTACAGATCAAATTAAGATACCTCATTGTATTTTATAAAAGTTGTACATTCTTAATACAAATTACATATTATGTACATTTTTAAATAAATAAAAGATATTTAGATAACAATTATTTTATAAATATTCTTTTGCAGCGGCTGCAGGTAATTTCATATACAGTAAACCCCCCTATAACGTCGGGATAGGTTCCACGTAATAGGGAGAGACGTTAAAGGGGGTTAAGGTTTTTCAATTTTATTTTTTGATTTAAAGGAAATCAGTAAAATCAACAAATTCCCATTTTTTTTTCATTTTTTACGTGATTACCAGCGCAAATGGCTAAAGCTCGCGCGATGGGCGATATCCTCTCGTATTTTGGCTGACGTAATCATACAACTTGCCGGGTAGAGCGGATTAAACGCGATATTTATTAGATTAAATTTTATACAAAAATGCGCTGGCATATGATGAATAAATGTAATAAAAACTATTCCAGAATATCTTTTATTCCAACCACTAAGTATAGAATTAAACATCAAAGGAAATCAGCGCATATAGAAATAATTATTATAGAGAGACCTTGTTGTAGAAATTAGGTCGCCGTATTCTTAAGATTAAAGTACGTATAATACATAATCAAATGGTTAAAAAACTGAGCATCAGTTCTCGATTGCAGAAGTAGAAATATATTTCCTTGCTGTATTGTGTAGATATCCCTGGAATGCTTTGATGGCTATCATTGCCGATAACCTCGTTCCGATGAATCACCAAATATTTTTTTTATTTAGTTTTTTTTTGCCGGATGCGTATCGATGTCAAGCGATCCGGAGCTACATTATATCATTGCGCAGACGTTATAGGAGGGAACGACGTTATAGGAAAAACTGCCGCAAACGTTATAGGGGGGACGTTATAGGGGAGTTTACTGTACATCTTTCATAGAATGTATGCCAATTTAAAGAAGTGGCGAAAGTTTCAACGAGACTCATTTTATCACGTTTTTCTAAATTTTGATAGTTTGATGGATCCGCCAACAAATTCCTTGCAGAAAATTTAATTTTAGAAATACCTCTTCAATGGATTTATCGTTGGGTAGATATGGTAGCGCCAAATAATGGAGTGTAGCCCGGTGGACTGTTCAACAATGCTCACTTGCTTCTTGAGTATGGAGGATGCTTGCATTATCTAAGATCAACCATGCAGCATTTAAATTCATTTCAATGGATTTTACAAATAATCTTTGGAGAAATGCTGAAATGTTGAATTAACGGCAAATTAGAAATTATTTCATGCCATACCAATTCTATTATAAATAAATGGAAAATCTTTTTTATTTATTTAAAAATGTACATAATATGTATATGTAGTATAGATATACAACTTTTTTTATAAAAATACAATGGGAATTATCAATTTGGTTAAAGACGTCAGTTTGGTTATAGAGCATCCAATTTGATTTGTAAAACGTCCAATTTGATTTGTAAAACGTCCAATTTGAAGTGTAAAACCTGTATACATACATCATACATGTCACAAAGAATAAATATTATAAATAAACATAGATTTTTATTGACTTCAATTGGGTAAAAAAATAAAAACAACAATAATCGTATCTGTTGCCACAGGCGCGATGTTTTATCTCGCTCGCATCCAGTACGATGTACGGTATGAAACGTGCGGCGAGAGCTCAGTCTGCGGTGAGACGTCGCCGAGAGCCTTGTCATTTAAGCGTCATATTGATTAGTTAAAATAACCAAAATATCGACCGAATTATGAAACATATCATGGATGATTATTTTTATTCTTATGATTGAGGTATCTGAGATACCCTTTTCGGACGAAACGGTTGTTTTTGAGCCGCCGTGACGGATAGGTTAATAGATTCCGGACGTGTTTTACAAGTTCCGACTTCAATTTTTACAGCTGTTCAAAATATCATTCAACAGTTTGTGCAACAGACAATACCCTTCAGCCCCACCAAAATAAAGCATTATTATGTTCTACCCTGGGGGTATTTTTGTATCCAGAATAAAGATGTGTCAGACCGGTCCGACGCAGTTCCATCCCTTGTCATCACCCCACACGGGGGTTAATATTAAAATTCGAATTGATTCCTCTTACAAATATCGCTAGTTGTGATTTGTCACTGATGTCACAGCTTTCATCAAGTACCAAGGAACACCATTAATTTTTTTAATGCGTTCACCTAAATTCGCAATTATGTTTTTGGACAGGTCTTCAATTCTTCTTCAAATTTTAAATCTTGACAAACTGATTTTGGAAATAATGTCCTTTTTTTCAGGAAAAGCTATTTCTGCGACAGCAGTTAAACATTCCTTAATCATCGCACCATCAGCAAATGGTGTCATCTTTTTAGCTAAAATTTTTCCAACAGTATAACTAGCTTTCACTGCTAAATCTAATGAAAAACTTTGAACTTTGAATATGTTGTGTTGTTGTTGTAAACTTTTCTCGAATTGATTCATTTGATCCTCCCGCATTTGGCCTTGGATGTTTTTATAATCTGTCTCATGTTTTGTCTCATAATGCCGTTTAATATTATATTCCTTAAAGACTGATACTGAATCTGAGCATAAAAGACAAACAGCGTTATCTTTAACCAGAGTGAAATTTTTATTACAATGATACGGTAATAAGTCACAAAATAGACGACATAAAAAAAGTTATATAATTTGTGAAACACTTTTAATTAAACTTGGAGCACTGACTCAAAACAAGCAATTCGCGAAACTGACCAAAAAATAATAACACCGTTCATATTTAACAGAATTAGGCGAATAGATTCCCTCCAAAATTATTAAATTAAATACTCTTTACGTTTAACTTTACGCCGCTGCAGCGTTTTTATATGGTACAATTAGGTTGGGGGACACTATAGGATTTTTTAAAAATCAAAATGTAAAATAATTGGCAGGCCGCACGAGAAAGCGTAGCGGGCCGCATGCGGCCCGCAGGTTGCTCACCCCTGACAGACGAATGAAATATTCAGTTGCTATGCGTGCGATCGCCGGCATACACATGGCATCCGTGGCTCATTGTCTACTTCAGGCGTATATGGTGAGAAATGTGCCGAACACTCACACATGAGGACATAGAACGTGCGAGCGAGATGAAACACACAGGCGCACCCAGCCGAACGGCTTGTATGTACGGAGTAGCCGTCTGGTTTCGCTCGCGTTATTAGAGGGACTGTCGCGATTTTTATCGAAATTCGCGTCATCGGAATACACGTAATTGGGGGGGACTACTGGATTTTAAATGACCTCGTTATATTTTTAGTATGTTCACGCTCACGTGTTATGTTTTGTTGTCAACCGAACGGCGTTGGCCTTTTTATTTCGTGCGGCGACGTATAACGGACGACGCAATAGGCCGAGACGGGGGAGTTCAACGCGACAGTTCATTAATTATATTTTGTAAAGGTGAATATAAATTAGCAAACATCGTCGATCGCATGTTTTATCTTAGGATATTAGGAAAATAAGAATAAAGAAATTTATTTAATGATTATTTTATAACATATTAAATTATATAATTATACATTTGATTATGTTCTGTAGATATCATCTGATATCACATTCCAACGAGATCGAGTAGTTTATATTTAAAAAAAAATTGTAGGTCGACTTTCTTGACTTTAATTTGTTCCGTAACTGGAGAATAAGAAAATATTTTCTTACTTGATTGATTGAATGGCCCTGGAGTGTTTTTTACGATGATCCGCCAGTCTCGGCATAATACGTCTAACGAAATTGACGCACAAAAAGCAACTGGCAAATGTGCTTCTAATGCGCATACTTTATGTATTATATTACATATTGACAAAACACGTAATTTTACTAAAATTAATTGGGTTTTTTTAACGAAATCAATACATCAACCATTTTTTTCCATTCGCTTATTGTAAATGACCTTGCTCTATTTTAAGTAATTAGTAATCTTTGCGCGCGCGTGTTATATTTTGTTAACAACCAAAGCGCATCGACCTTTCAAACCAAATGTCTAATTTGACCTTGAAATCTTACGCTCCAACAGGGAGCGCTATAGGGAGGACTGTCGCACTCGTTATAGACAACCGCGGTATAGCAGGAAGCGCTATAATCAATACATCAAGCATTTTTCCATACGTATATTTTGAATGACCTGGTTTTATTTTTAGAGTGTTCACGCGCACGTGATGTTTTTTGTTGTCAACCAAAGGGCATTGGCCGTTTTTTATTCCAACTTATGTCGAAAGAACCAATAAGCCAATAATGGAGCAGTTTATTAATTTTATTTCAATCGATATAAAGTAAAGGATATGAATAATGGATATAATGTTTAACAAAAATATTGTTGATAATGAATTTAAAGCAAATGTAGGTAAATTTTCATGGCCATAATTTGTTCCATGAACAGAGAGGATAAAAATATTTTCTTACTCGAACGATTGACTGTCTCTGGAGTGTTGTTTTTTATGATGATCTGTCAGTCATGGCAGTATACGTGAAACGAAATTAAGCGACAAAAAGCTACTGGCAAATATTCTTTCAATGCGCATATTGTCTATTATATATTTATGTAGGGCGACTTTCTTGATCACATTTTGTTCCATAACTAGACGATAAAAATATTTTTTAACTTAATGCATTGTGATTGAATGCCCCTGGTGTGTTGTTTTTTTGTTGATCCGCTAGTCACAGCAGAATGCGTCGAACAACGTCAAGAGACTAAACGCAACTGGCAAATATTTTTCCAATGCCCTTATTTATGAATTTAACCTAAAAAATGGTACGTTTTATACAAAACGTCACTCTAGAAGGGAGCATTCTAAGAGAGGTTTACCGTGCATGATTTATTAATTAATTTAAAACAAATAATAGTTAATTAATAATGTGTATATCAATTGAATAGAGTCAATTTAATCGACTTTTTTGTTAAGTTTTAATTCTATTTTTATATAAAAAGTAAAAAAAATATGTTTCTTTGCCAAACATGGCCATGACATTCACTGGTTAAACAGGGTTCATCGTAAAACATAGATGCCCATTTTTTGCCTTGCTGATGGATTACGTAATCATATATGTAGGTGTTTGTATGTTGGCATCAACAGTCCTTTCGACGCAAGTCGACTGGCTGGACCTGCCGATTCATCTGGTGATCAAAGAATGCATAATTCAATAAATTTATATTATTTTATTTATATTTTATAAATAATTCGGTTATACTTTTATTCAGATTTAAATTTGAGTCCATTGTAAACACAAAAAAAACCAAAATGGATTTGGCATCAACAGCCCAAACACTCACCGATGGAATCAATCAATTCTCAACACACTTCTACAAGGTAAAACTAATGATAATTTATATTTATTCATGGTAATGATCGATTGATGTTATTAGGAAACGGCTGCTGAAAATCTAAATAAAAATTTAATAATGTCGCCGTTATCCGCTCAAATCATTCTGGCGCTTCTCTCTCTGGGAAGTCGTGGAGTAACGCAGAAAGAGTTAAACACAGCTCTTTATTTACCAGACGAGGAATTCGTATGTATCACCATGAACCGCCTTCAGTAATATGAAGTATGAATTCATAATTCATTTAAATTTTAGACCAAATCTGCGTTCGAACCTGCTATTAAAGATCTACAGGCAACAAAAGGAGTCACAATAAAAATAGCCAATAAGATTTACGTTAAAGAAGGCGAGCGTTTTGTGCTCAGATCAGAATTCAAACGATTAGCTACCGAAATCTTCTCGTCGGAAGCGCAAAATGTGAATTTTGAGCGAGCTGACGAAGCCGCTAAAACAATTAACACATGGGTATGTATCGATATCAATTGATTGTAAATATTATTATTAAATAATTAATATAATTATTGCGACAGGTCGAGATGAAAACAAATAACAGGATTAAAGATCTAATTTCCTCCAAGTCTTTAGACGTTAATACACGCATAGTTCTCGTGAACGCTATATATTTCCAAGTATGTATGTTTGATTTCAATTATCAGCATTTATTACGATTATTATTTCAATATTATTCGTAGGGAAACTGGGGCAAGGATTTTGAAGTCGAAAATACTGAGGAAAAAGATTTTTATCTCAACAAAAATGATAAAGTTAAAGTGCAAATGATGAAACAGACCAATAATTTCTTTTATTCTGATGTCCCTGAATGGGATGCTAAGGTTTTTATTATTTGTTACTAATTATTAGAGCAATGTATACATATTTTACTATTTGACGATGAACGGATGGCACGATGAAAAATTTCTATGGGCCATTTAACCATGTAATGGTTATATATGGCCATTTTAGACTATCGCTAAGGTGTGCGATATTGAGCTGCCGGCCCCTTTTTGGGCCGGCAGAGCTAGTGGATCGACCTGCACCAGGATTACGTAGCTATTTAAAGTTGTTCATATATAACGTTAATAATTCTTAAATTACAAGAACCTTAATTTATAACTTGTGTATTCTTAGGTTATAGAACTGCCGTATGTAGGAGGACAAATGACGATGATTATAATTCTGCCAAATGAAATTGATGGATTAAAAAACGTCGAGGAAAAATTAGCTACTGGCGCTCTTAATTTGACTGAAGTAACAAAAAAAACAAGTAGCTTTAAAGTAAATCTTTCTTTACCAAAATTCAAAATTGAAACATCCATTGATCTAAAAAAGATCTTACCAAAGGTAATAAGACATTATTTATTTTATAATGAATATTTAAAAAAATATCTATTATTTACAGCTTGGAATGCAAAGAATCTTTTCTGGCGATGCCGATCTAAGCGGATTATTAGAAACTGAAGAACCATTAATTATTTCAGAAGCAATACAAAAAGCTTTCATTGAAGTTAACGAAAAGGGTACTGAAGCAGCAGCCGCTACTGGTAAATTCCCAATTTTGATCATTTCAATTAAAAAATTATCACTTTAATTATGTTTTTATTTTTTTGCAGCGATATTTGCAGTTGGATCATCTTGGAATCCCGTAAAAAAACCGATAGTTGATTTCCATGCAGATCATCCATTTTTATTTTATATACGAACATTCACCGATGATGTATTTCGCGGAAGATTCATTGGAAATAGTTCATGAAGAAGTTATTTTTAAGCTAAATGTTTTTTTTATATGAATATAATTTTAAATGGTGGTTTTATTTTTCCTTTTCCTAAAAATAATATACAACATTATCAATTTAATGTATGCAAATGGAAATATATATGAAATGTCAATAAAACATAATAAATATTTCTTTAAAACCGCAAATCTATTATATTAAATCCCTGAAACAACAAATATACAATTAAAATATCAATATTGATATTTTGCATAAAATTTAATTTACATTTAATCATTTTATGCAGCGGCGGTTCTTAAGTAAAATATTTGGGGCTGCTACAGAAGATTAGAATTTAATAAAAGTGACTGTATGAAAAAATTAATATATCAATCAAGCCGGATAAAGTTTTGTTTAGACCAAGTCGAAAGTTCTGTATTTATGCCCCCATGGTAGCTAAAAATATTATTATGGCCAAAACAAATAATATGCGGATGTCAAGTTGACAGTAGTGTGTACATCTTTTAAATGAAAATAAATGCACAATGTTAATAAATAACGTAACATCATAAAATACTTTAAATGTTTTATTAAAATGGCTGAGACATTACTGATGAATCCAAATGATGCTAAATTTGAGGATATTTGTCGTACATGTCTGACAAAGGACGATGTCATGACAAATATATTTGAAGGAGATGGCGAAACGTATCATAAGATGCTTATGCATTGTACCCAGTTGGTGGTTCGTATTAAATTATATATTATTTAACTGATGATTTATTTTTATTAATGATTTTATATGCAGATTTATTAATGATTCTGGTTAACATTTTTTTATAAATGCTTATTTTCGTAAACATAGCTTAACATCTGATACCTAACCTCTAATTTTTCCATTAAAGATAAATGAAAATGACGGTTTACCGAAACAAATCTGCACGCCGTGTATCTCTGACGTATCAAAACTTTTCTCATTCAAAATTCAATGCGAAAACGCTGATGCTAATCTTAGGCTATTCATAAAAAATTCACGATGCGAATTGCAAAGCTTACGTGCTACACAAGCTACCGAATTAAGCAATAAATATAATCGTAAGTTTATTCAGATTTTCAAATAATTTGCATTCTTTTAAACATATTTATTTTTTAGATACGGATGAGATGATGATTGATTTCAATTATCGTAATTTAAGTAAAAAGAAGAATATCCGCTCTGTAAAGAAATCGTCACGTTTAATTTCAAAAGAATCCAAAAGAAAATTATCTAATTTAAATATAAGAAAGAGCGAGCTTTTAAATGTTATTAATGAAAGTGTACTTCATGAACCAAACGATGATATCGTAAAATATAACGATAATTTTAATCAGGAAGATTCGAACAGTGATGAAGTGTTGATTACATCTAAGAAAATGATTATTAATGATACTAATAATGTAATTATTTATTCTTATCTACTTCCGCGTTTATTTTATGATATTATCTAATTAATTAATTGTGTTATAGAAGCTCAAGCGTATTTCGAGTGTAACGGCGTTTGGATGTCGTAAATGCGATGTACATTTTCTTACTTGGCAAGAATTAGAAAAACATAACGTTGAACACCTGAACGATGAAAATACTCAGAAATTATCATGTAGATATTGCAATACAACTTTTCTTCATCAAAGGTGATTGTTATATTAATTATTAAATTTAATAAAATAATATTTATTCAACAAATATTTTTAATTTCAAGACATATTAATCCACATATTCGTAAAATGCATAGCGAATTAGAAAGATTTCAATGTGGATATTGCGGTAATCGATGGAGAGACATTCGTTCCTTAAAAAATCATTTATTGAAGCATTCCCCCGGAGATGCGTCCTCATTAAGTACTGAAATAAATAAATGCGAAGAAATAGTCGCCGATAAAATTAATTTATATACAAAATCTTTGTATTTAGGTATCATAATTTATTTATTTATATACAAATCAAATGAATCATCGCTTATTACGTAATTATTAATTGTAGATAATAATTCTTCCGATGATATAAAAAATATAGATAAACATTCTGAAATAAAAAATGAATTTGAGCAAAATAACTTTTCGCAATTTAATGATATATCCAAACAATGTTTAATAACGACACCAAATAATCTTATTTGTTATAAATGCAGACAATTATTTATCGATCTCGAATCGTTGCAGGTAATTTATTACTTAATTTTTATTTTTACCTCACATATTGGATTAAATAAATATTTTTAATCTCGTATTAGGTACATATGAATACTGTGCATGTAATTGACACAGTAAATGAATCTAATCTAGAGAATCATGATGCTTATGATCAAATTCAAGGTATTTATATAAAAAATAATTATACGTTGCTATGAAATATACTAATGCATAATTATTTTAGGTACGCACAATGATTTATCATTTAATTTAAATAGTAATGAACACTTCAATTTGCTAAAAACCAACGACGTAACCACAACAGAATCATTCTCGATTAATAAAGAATTGATTTATAATTCCGTCGATGAAATTACAAAATCTTCCGATACTGTATTAGAAGACGATAAAAACGGAATATGTAAAAATAGTAAATATTTTTTTGAATACGTTATTTATCACGTACGTTTATATTATTAATATAATATATTTTTAGATACAAAAAAACATCACTGCAGTATATGTAATAAATTCTTTAAATTTTCTAACGATTTGAAACGCCATGAAATCACGCACGATCCCGATAAGCCGTATCACTGCAAGGTAAATTATATTTATGAAGGGATATGCATTTAATTATTGATAATATTAAGATCGATATTATTTGTTAGTTTGGAAGATGCAGATGGACGTTTGCGACCGAACATGAGCTGGACGTTCATACTAACGTTAATCACTCCGATGGTACTTTTGAATGTCGCTTTTGCCACAAAACATTTAAGCACGCTCGTAATCTACGTCAGCATATGTTACAGCATCAACTTACGAAGCGTTTTGCATGTAAACATTGTAAAAAAGGTATGCTTTATTATAATTAATAATATTTTTTTATTGAAAATAACGTCGTATTTATTCATTCATAAGGTTTTAATCATTTACATCATTTACAAAATCATGAACGAACGCATACCGGAGATTTGCCATTTTTATGTCAGGAATGTGGAAGAGGATTTGCCACCAAAGATAGGTAAAGGATTTTATTTATTTCATGTGGTTTGATTAGTAAAAACTTATATTTATTTATTTATATATATAAACTGGGGTAGAATCCAAACTCCCTCATATAGAGATATCTTAGAAATTTATGGATTTTCTCTAATCTAAGGGAATTCGAGAGAATACTAATTTGCTAAATTTATATTTTTGTTTTAGATTAATTTTTCATATTCGCCGTCATTCGGATGATCGGCCATTTTCATGTATGGAATGTGGAAAGAAATTTTTATCCACTAACGACCTCAAAGTCCACATAAAAACCCATTCCGGTAAGATTTATTTATTAATTAATTTAATCTAGTCAACATTTTTTAATAAATATTAGGTTATCCGGAAAGAAATACATTTTTTTTAGCATAATTTCTTTTTTAAATTTTTTTAAAAACATTATTAAACTCATTACTTACAACCATCATCCATCTCTTGAAAGCTTGAAATTTTTGATACAATTTTTTAACCAAATAATGTTTTATTTCATCTGCATTTTTATTATTCGCTAAATGTTCTATTAATCTAAATAGGTAATAATTTGAAGGTTCCATATTTGGCGAATACAGGGGATGTGAAATTACTTTCCAATTCAATTGTTTAATTTTTTCATCTGTGATTTTAGTTTTGTGGGGACTTGGATTGTCGTGATGGAGAATAATTATTTTTCTATTGGATAAATTCTGATGTTTTCCCTTCAGCATCTGATTCAATGTGTCTAATTGTTAACAACATCTTTCTGAAGTTATGGTTTTACCTGGTTTTAATAATCCATTGTGAATAACTCCACTCTTATTCCGCCAAATGCATAAAAGAACCTTCTGAAGATTAATCTTATCTTTGAGGTTGGAATTGGTGTTTGTTTCTTGTAAAGCCATTGGTTTTTTCTGTGGCTCTATCTACATTTGATTATTATTGTTACAATCCGCAAATTGACAACTCGACTCCCGGGCTTATGGCTGGTGACCTGACTCGACAACCAGCGCCATCCTGGCTTCAGGGTTGAGTTGAAAGCGAATCTGTTGGAGATCGCGTAGTGTCTTCCAGGTGGCAAAGACCCGCCTTAGGTTTGAAGGCCACTTAAATAATAATAATAATAACCTATCCGAGTTCTAACATATCTCAATCGTGGTTAACTTATATAACTCGATTTAATTCATCAAAACCAAAATTGACATTTTGTCATTGAAATTTTCTTCGTTGGTTTCTGACTTTGACATTTTACCATTCACAATAAACTAAAGCTGATGAACAATCCAACAAAAAAATACCATACAAAGATGTTTATTTTACCGTGTCTTGACACAAACTGAACTCAAACGAGAATATGTGAAAAAATGGATTACTTTCCGGATAACCTATTATGACAAAATATTAACTAAATTAATCAATTACAGGTGATCGTCCGTACATGTGCTCGATTTGTGGTAAAACTTTCACCACCAGATCCAATTTGAATAAACACGCACGAGTACAACACGTCGGCTCAACAATCGACGATGGCGGTGGATTAGAAAACTTCAAAAAAGTCGTATCATCGTGTAATATATGCGGATTTAATGCCGAAACTCTTCAAAAACTTGATCAGCATATGAAGGTTTGTACATATATAATTCCAAATGTTACGATTTTTTGTTGTTGTGTTGGTACAATTGTTTGGGATGTATCTTGACATTGTTAGCCGTATTGGATGCTTACTTTATTGTTGTATTATATTTTACTTTATTTGCGGAAATATTGTGGAAAAAGTTTTTGCCCATTTGGGCCAAACAGCTGACCATGTTGGACCCATAGGCTTAGACAGCTGACCATGAATTTCGATCGGCACTATGCTTACGCAGAGTGCAACTTGAGTTGAGAAGTGGGGCTGCCACGCGTCACGGTAACGGCGCGGACATGGCCCGGCGTAAATGTAAATAATCGCGAGTGTAGTATTACGTCCGAAAGGCGTACATGCCGGTTAAGCAAGTCAGAAACTGATTTGTGGACACAGCGTGGGTGGTTGGTGGATCAGAGTCAGTATAGAGACCGCACTTCACAGTCTGCGGAAGCAGGAAAAAGAGCCTCCACCATCAACAGCTACAACGATGATAATGTGAGAATGCGGGAAGTACTGATAGTTCATGCATCATGTCATTGCTCTATTTCGTACTCCCAGGTTTGCTAGCTGTAGGACTAGTGGGAAACTTACTTTGTGATGTATTTGATGGAGACCATTTTGAAGGTTACAAATTAGTACTGATAAAGAATTAAGGATTTATTGAGAAAACTGAAAATTTACTTAACTTATTTTACCGAAACTCATATATTTACGGTTTAATTTTATTTCAGAGTCATACGTGCCAGTACTTTTGTCCGATATGTCCCAAATCTTTCTCGCTCACGAGCGCCTTGGATGCACATATAAAAACTCATGCAATGGGTGATAGGTATCAAATTTTTATATAAAAATATTATAATTCAATGTATCGTGCTCTGTTTGATTATTATTTTTTTTAGATCACATAAATGTGACATGTGCGGTTGGGCATTTAACCGTGCGGAACATTTACGAGCACACATAGCAAGAAGACATACTACGGAAGGGCGATTAACGTGCAAACATTGTTCTTGCACGTTCGTACGAGCTCAGGATCTCAGAGTTCATCTACGAACACACGATCAACTACGACCATACATTTGCTCTGTAATTTGAATTTAAATTATCGTTTATATAAAATCAGTCGCAGTTTTAAGATTTGTTTTCTATCGTAGGAATGCGGACGAGGATTTGCCCAATCAGGCACTTTACGTATTCATTTACGTATACATAGCGGAGAGCGTCCTTATATTTGTGGTATATGCCATAAAGCGCATAGGTCCGCAGGGCCTCTTGCAGTTCATATGCGTACGCATAGTACGCAATTGGTTCAAGCTGAATCGCAATCTAATTCACAGGTATAAATAAATATTATATTAATATTTCCGAACGGAAATTAATGATTGAATCTTTACAGATTGCGATCGAGTCGGATGATAAGAAAATATCGACAGAGAGCCATGAAATTATTGAACACTCGACCGTGATAAAACACGTCGAATCTATTACGCCTGTTAATACGATTGATTTTCAGGACCTTCGCGAAATGCAGACGATGTCGAAGATTACAAAAGATATTACTGATCATACAGACCATCACGATATTGGTCATCATTCGTCGTTGTCATTAGAGCAATTAGTTGTGGATACGGATAATATTAACATTATCGAGACCGTTGACGCGAATGGAGAAATTGTTTTTATTTCCGAAGATTGATGGATTATAATAAGGCAATCTCTTATATTTATTAATAACGAAATATGTTTTAATATTAATATTAATTTTATAAATATTATTATATATTCTATTTGTATATTTTTTTTATACTTTTTTCTCACTGTATTTTAATATGAAATATATAATAATAATAATAATAATTAAGTGGCCCCTGAACCGAAACGAATCCCCGCCACCTGAACGGCATTACCCCATCTTTGCCGGTCCCATGCCTCTTCCATCCATCGCCCAAGCCCCAAAAGAGACGCGTCCGCCTCAACCCTGTCTCTCCAATGAAGTCTTGGCCTCCCAACACGGCGGGTTCCCCCAGGCTTAGAGTTTATAATAGTATGGAGCAGCCTATCACTACCCATTCGGGCTACATGCCCTGCCCAACGTAGGCGTTGCGTGTTAATGTATGAGGACAATGGTATATCCCCATACATGGCCATTCCCTCGTTATTGTAACGCATGTCTCTATATCCGGGACTAGCCTCATCCAGAATCCGGACGCAGTACGAAGATCCGTCTTAAGACTTTTCTCTCGAACCGATCAAGACTATGCAACCTATTGCCCAGTAATTTAGACAGGGCAAAATAGCACCGATACGCATTTCGTATAGTGTGCAAAAATATAAAACTACTTATTTATAGACCTGTAATGTCGGAGGAAAGCTAAATAATCGGGTTTCTTGGTCTATGACATATGCATGATCAATTCGGCAGTGAACTAATCCGATGAGAGCATGGAAGACATCATATTCGCTTTTATGGAAACATTAACCATAATATGATTCTATAAGGATGCAGCCTCTCAAAAGGTTTGCTATACTATCCATCAATATTTCGGCACTGCTTCATACAACAAGCGCAGGGCCCCATGGGGTTGTCATCTATTTAGAATGACCTAATCGGCACGCCTCAAGAATCAAGACAAAGAGAGGCGTTGTTATTGTCTTTGAGTTTTGGAATGAATTGAAGATTGTTAGACATGTAAGATGGTGACAACCTTCCGGGACAGAAAGCAGCTCAATTTGTTAGTGAGCTGCTTTCTGTCCCGGAAGGAAGAAGGAAGGCTGCTATCTAATTATATTGTTAATAATATCTTCTTCGATATTGTAATTTTATAGCCCCAGGGTCGGCTAGACCGATTCGTCCGTTGTGTTGGTCATCAATATATATGCTGATGTCTCGGTGCGTCCATCATTATATCCATACTAAATCCAGAGAGAGGCTCCTATGTTACAGACCTCTAAATCACAGTGCAAAAATTTTAAATATTTAAAGAAAACAAAAGAATGTAAGTATATATTTTTTTTTTAGTTTAATTATATTTCTTCATTGAACAAAGCTGAATACATAACGTGAAGGTAATATAATGATTAATTAAATTAAATAACCCTCGATGGGGGTTAAATACAAGATATTGTTTTTGCCTGTGCATGCAAAAGATACAATAAGCCCTCATTTAGCACTTAAGATTCCTAACACATAACGACAAATCCCTAAATGAAACAGTTATGCGAGGTCATTTAACACATTCTGGGACAGTCTTGCATATGCACTAATTTTTTGTTTACGAGTGGGTCACAATTGCATTTGGCCGATTTTCGTTCACAGTTATCTACGTTACCATGGAATTTGTGTGCAAGTTAGAACTTGTCTAAACACACTATATGTACACATTTTTAGTTACTGCGTCTCATTCACCAGGTCATTTTTCTTACTGAGTTTCATTCGCCAGGGTTTCTATGAATTGTGTCAATTATTAGTGTCCCAGGGCATGCGCTTACATTTTTCAAGTGTCCGCAGAAGTGTTAATAATATATTATTAACGTTTTATCTGGCATTCCAAATCGTGTTGATACCAATTCACTGTTTCACCATTAATGAATATGATGCACCAGAGAAACATAAGACCAGATATAGGGGAAGTACCACATTTTTTTAAGCTTCCGCATTATATCTAATCAGCGTTAACGGAGAAAGTGCTAAATGAGGCCTTATTGTACTTTGGTTTTTTTTATTTACATAAACAAATTTTTATGTTTTCTTGGGGTAATATAATAATTTTCATGTTGATAAATATTCGATTGATTGTTTTTTATCGTGTTACATCTCAACTTTGTAATAATACAAAAATAATAAAGTTACAACTCTGCCATCTACCATTTAAAAATTTAACTTCTTAATATTTGAGTTGTTCTAACTTTAATTCCAAGAGATGCCACTAATGTATTAAAATATATTAAACCTAAAATCTAGTTTTAGCTCTAAGTTCTAGACATAAGTTTTGGTTTGATGAATTCGCATTATAATAATGTAATATAAACGTTTTGACATATGTAGAAAAAATTAAAACTAATCTGTTGACTTATCGCATCGACTAATATTAGAATACTTTTTTTAAACTCTTTCAGAAGCATTCAACAATAAGCTTTTAATCTCATTAAAATATAATTTTGTTAATCTTCCAAATGTTCTTTCTCAACATCATTAACATCCGAAAAACGGCATACTCTAATTCGAATCTGAATACAAATTTAAAGATCATCGTAAAAGTTTCACCGCCATGTATTATTATATGGACCAAGGGTATACCAGAGTACAGTGAGTATGGCTATGTTTTCGTTTTTAACGAACAACAGGTGTTCTCGCTCTAGGTTGTATAAAAGTTTCCAACGAAAGCGTTTTGGATGACCCTTCAACTAAGGGCCGCTTAAATTAAAGTTCTTGCAGATTTTATCATTCGTGATGTTGGCGATTTAATGATAACTAAGTAATTTTGCGTTTAAATATATAATTTTTAGCTATTTCTTTTTTAACGTATTTGCCCTTAGTTACATGTAATATTATCGTGGTGGTCAGCCTTTAGTTCCCCACTGCTAAATAATGGCTTTCTCAATCTTCAGATTGTGATGAGCAGATCGTCCTTAATTTATGCTGGCGGACGGGGTTAACGGATATAAGAGCAAACGTTCAGCGGTCTGCTCCTCTCCACAGTCGGAGGTTCCTTTATTTAGCTCCACCTCCTCAACGTTTTTTTTGTTCTTGCGACGCCATTTAGAAGCCTGTTTAACATCTTCCATTTCCCATAGGGCACGGATCCGACTGATATGATTATTTCTGCTTGTTTCAGAGGGAACTGTACGCACCTCTTAAATCTTCCCGAGGCAGCTGTATCAGTGATCAAGTTTGCTGTTCTGGCTGAGTCTTCTTGAAGGTTCATTTATGAGGTGTCTTCTATTACATGTTTTGGTAAGACCTTCAGATGATCTATTTCCTGTCAGGACGTACACTTTTTACAATATTTGTTGACTTTAAACAACATATTATTCAAGCAATCTGTCACATCTTAGTATGCGGCCAACCCGACGAATTTCCATTAAAAATCGGGACCTAATCTCAAGCAATTTAAATCTAATCCCAGATCTGTACTGAAGACTCATCCGGGATCTTCTCCTCATGTCGTTGACCAAACTGATTCCTTGGGACCTCCAGCATCGCACCAAAGATATTTATTAGGAATCTAGTTTCACATTGAGAAACAAGATTTTATTTTTCGCAACTTAATACCTTTTTGGATTTATTATCATCATACGAGCCATTTCTACTGAATATTATTTTCCTACCTTTACGATCTCCGACAAATCGATTTTCTGCTACCAGCGATCGTAGCACCTGTAACAATGACTTTCTACTACATATCTTCAAAAGGATTCTTCGATGCTTTGGACACCTCGCTAGAAAAAGTGAGAGCCTGGAGAAGCTCGTAGTACTCGGAAACGTACAAAGATGCAAGGGAATGGGCAGGGCCTCATCCGTTGGAGCGACCGAGTGAAGACCACCATGGGATCAAAATGCGGAATGCAGAGAACCCTGGAGACCCAAAATCAATCGGAACAAGAATGGTCACTATCCTCAGACTCGAGGGTGCTGACTCAAGAGGAAGAAGGACCGAGAGATTTTAAAAAGTACCAAAATAAGTAAATTTAATTACTTCGGTCATATAATGCGACATTCTGAAACATATCAAACACTGCTACTCTTTCTTCGGTTCTAAAATCTACAACTACAGTTTGTGGGAGATGCCAGTTCCTCGTTCGGGGCAGAAATGGACAGGACAAAGGTGTTCCCTACGATCGCCAACGTCTGTTAGCAGACACGGCACGAAAGAAGAAGAAGATGGCTGCGTCGGTTGCGTTAAGCAGATCGTCTCCGCAGTCGATCTCTGGAGTTCCACAGGTGTAGGTCGCAGGTTGATTTCTTGCAGATATTTGTGACGCTTAATCGGAGCCTGTCGAGGGTCTCTACCGGTTGCAGACTGAGTTGCACACACTAGGGTCGTACCCTCTACCTCTCGACTCGTCCCACAGCAGTCGTGTCAGTGTGCACGTTCACCGTTCTGGTGTTAAAGGGGCACGCGACAGTAGTACCAATATTAAACAGGTATCCTACCGTAACCCGTCGCTACCTCCAATTGTTACGACGCGCGAATTGGCATCGATAATTGAAATGGTTCGACCGTCCAGTAATTGGCGACCGCTTCGAAGATCGAGATCAAAGTGAAACACGCTTTGTTTTGAAGATGATCCTGTTATTGAAGAAATGCAGGTGTCATCATAAAGTAAAAGATCTCAGAGACGAATCTCTGGGACGAGATGAAGGTAAAAATGACCCTGAGGCGGGTCTTTGCCACCTGGAGGACACTACGTGATCTCCAGCAGAGACGCGTTCGTCTAACCCCGATGCCAGGAGTGTGACGGTCGTCTTCTAGATTATCTAGGCTCTTGAAGTACGGGTCAGGTCGCCAGCCATGAGCCCGGGAGCTGAGCTGCCAAGGCGCGGATTGTAACAATAATAATCAGACGAGGTTAGGGCCAATTCGTATTTAATTTACGGTCTGAGCACACACGTCACTGAATTGGCCTTGTTAGCGGCCTGGTTCCTCATGACTCCGTAGAATCTACGAAATCATGATTGTGCCCAACCGCCATCGCCGCCCCGTCTGATACCGGCACGCGACAACACTCGATTCGACTCGACTTTGGTATGAATAAATGAATAAGATCCCAGAGGCGAATCTCTGGGACGAGAGAATCACGTAACGTGAACGTGAGTGAATCACCCTGTCAACTGTCGAAATAACAACGACCAACAGCTGGCTGATAACGGGGTTTTGTAACAGGTATGAAAAAGTGGCTTGTTGTTTATGAAAGGGATGCGGACGCTCTTATTGGTCCGTCATCTCGGGAGAGGGCGCATTCCATATAGCGAAAGCGTCTGAACACAAAATGTGACGATTGATTTTATAGCATAGGCAAAGCTGGCTCTTGGTTCTCGAGTCTTTTGGGATGGGGATCATGTCCGAACATAAGGTGTCTCGTATCTCGCGTTTGTCATGTCGGTTGTCAACGCTCTTCTTACATCAGGCAGGACGATTCCTGCCAAGACGCGTACTTTTAACATCTTTGTTTCTGGCACTTATTTTAATCTCGATTATTTCGCTCTGGTTTTTGAAAGACAGGGTTAGAGAGTCAATTAAATCAGAGACAGAGATCAGGAGCAATTCGGAAACTTTGCGTAGAAAACGCGGACGCGACTACGGACGACTGAAACGGAATAGTTCGGCGGGGTTTTTTCTGGAAAATTTTCAGGATTATCCCGAAAAGGCTGAAAGCAGCACACCTGGCGGCGAGTAGCGGTGGCGCTGGCGGGCATGCGCGGGGCGAGGGCGGTGGCGGCGGTGGCGGCGGCTGATGGCGGCGGCGCCCGGCCGGCCGCGCGACAGCGACGACAGCGACGACGAGCCGCCCCGCCATGCCGTGAGCCCCTTCCCTCCCTCCGCCCTCGGGGGCGCTCCCCGGCGCGGTCCCACCCCTGCTCGACTAACCCTCGCGCGCGACCACAACAAAAACCTTTGTTTGTTTCTGCGTCCCGATAATAATAAAAAAATAAATTGCGATAATTCGACGCGTTTCGGCCGAAGGTTTTCCTGAAGCGGTGCCGTCGCGACGTCCGCGTGTGCTCCTCCGTTTCGCGTTTTCCCGGATTGATTGCCGCTCCGGCTATGATTAACGGCCCCCATCTTGCGTTTCGTCTCGCCGGAAAATGTTTTTCGCGTAAATTAAATTATAGTCGCGATCATTGATCGTCGCATCGGCGGATATCGTATCCGCGAGCGGCCGCCGCTGTTTACGAGACTCCACGTGCAAATGTGTCAACAACAGGTAGCTCGGTTGCCAATTATTTTTAATTGTATCGACGTATCGTTATCATATTTTGCATAGCGTGAATCTTTCGTCGTCGAATATCGCATCGCGTGCCTTCGTCCCTAATGTATTATTCGATTCATTAAATTTTATAGCGAATCAATAATTGAATTCATCGATGACATATCCTAGGTTCGAGAGAAAAATATGCGGAATTTTTGCTATTAACCAAAAAATAATAATTATTAATAATGTATTTATCTCTTTAATGTTGACAAACGTCATCATTTGATCCCCTTTTTCATCTTTGGAAATAGAAAGACGGGCAAAAATCCATGTCCGACGAATACGGGGACGATTTGGCTAATAATTATCTCCGCATTTACCATTTTATTTAAATAAAAAATCACCGAACGTTCCGTGAACGTAAAACCTTTTCGACGACCGACGATAGAGTGAACATTCAATTCCAATGTCGAGATACGTCAGAAACGAGGGCAACAATACAACAATTGTGACAATACCGCCTATTTTAGATTTTTTTAATTTTTTTTTTAAATAAAAAATACAAAACGGTGTCGTGTTTCGGCTCATTTATCGCGAAATTCAATTAGGCAGATTTGCGAAAGCTCCTCGGGGACGATAAAAAAACGTAATAAGACGCGCCGATTTCGTATGCAGTCGACGATCCGTCGTTATCCTCCGCGGACTTTAAATTGTTATTTCGACGGATTCATTTTTTTTTTATTATTATTTGTTTAGACGACGTCGAAAGAAGGTTTCCTGATGAAGCAGACGTGGAGTTTCCAGAGATGGCAGAGGCGATTCTTTCGCCTCAGGGGGAGGGTCCTATACTATGCAAAAGATAGGGAGGTACGTTCGAAATTTTATTATTTATTTATTTAAACAAAAAAATGTTGAGAATTAGCCGGTTTAAAAAAAATTGTACTGGACAAGTGCCTTGTCCAGAATTTTATGTTCCATCCTTGTCAAGGGGAGTGCTAACCGTCTCTCCTTTCAATAGGCACGCGAAACCTGCCCGTTCGATCGTATATATACTGCGAGACCACCGAAAACATTCACTTACCACTTTGCAAAAATATAAAGTTTGTAAATAAATTAATTTGTCGCCTCGTTATGATTGTATGCGATTTAAATAGTTGTTTCGCAGTGATATTTATTTTTTAAACGCTTATTTTATAATTTTAATCGATGAAAAACTAGTTTTCTTTCGAAATTTGTATGGAGCGCTCGTTAAAATTCCAAGAGATGGCGCCACCTTCCTTTTGATCGCTATGTTATTTTTTAATATTATGAAAGTTTAATAACTTATCATTGATTAAAAAAATATGTCAATTTTTTTTCATTCGTTCAAATCATTTATATTGATAAAATGAGAGCGAAATAAATAATTTATTATTATGTGACATCTATTGATGGACATAAATAATATTATATTATCATAATAATAAATTACCTTGACTTTGACCTTGACTATTTTGTAGCTGCGTCTCTTTTCTCCGCTAACGACGATTTTTATTTTGATTTTTTTTCTTTCTTTTAAAAATTCTTTAATTTATACCCAGGAAAGTCTATGTCAAAAGTAGGTTGTTTTTTACAGAAAAATAATAATTATATTTAATTAATAAAGTAAAGTTAAGATAAGCATAGCCAAATTATCTCGACGTAGATTATTAAACGTGCTAACGCTGCAGGAGTTGCAAACAATTAACGTGATTAAAAAATGGCCGTGTTAATTGATCTTATTAACCCTTTCCAATCTTTCGGATCTTTAAATTACTCTCATTATATTTTTTTTACAAATTCATTAAATGAATACGAAACATCTACACGTTTTGATCTAATATCCGATTAAAAAAACTTAGTTCAAATTGTTTGTTACAAAAATCTTCTGGACCAATACCTCTGGCCCTTGGAGTGGAAAAAGTTTTCGGTTGTCACTAAGCTATCGTATTAAGATTAAATCATTTTAATTTATATTCGAATGACATTTTTTTATTTAGCTTGGATTAGAAGATTCGTGAATGATCGTCTTTTTATTTCTTCTCTTTTATTCTATTTTAGTTATTTAATTTTTTTTTCGATTTTAACCGAGAGATACGATACGTATTAATTTGTGTATTTTAAGTTACTTATTAGTCTGGATTAACCTATCCGTCACGGCGGCTCTAAACCAACCGCGTCCTCCGAAGGGGGTATCTCAGAAACCCCAAGCAATTCAAGTAATGATATTGATGAATTCTTTATCGATTTTTTTAAATGGATCATTCCAAGGATAAATATGATATGCTTCATAATTTGGTCGATATTTTGGATTTTTGAACTAATCAATACGACCCGTAAACGACACACACACTCGGCGATGTCCCGCCACAGACTGAGGACACACCGCCGATTGAATATTCGAGGCGTGTGTCAATCGCACGGTTTCACTCGCACTTGGCACATCGTAACAGATGTGAGCGAGATAAAACTTCGCGCTTGTGGCAACTGAAGCGAATATTATTGTTTTTATTTTTTTTTTGTAATTGCGGACAATAAAAAACAGTGATTATTTATAATATTTATTCTTGAAAATTCAAAAACTTGTGTCCCAAATATACCCCATCCTAAATAGACATCGGCACAGCTAGGTTAAAAGGGCAGAAAGTAATAAAATTAGCCAAAACTCAAATGCTATTTTTTACTCCATTAGAATTATTATTTTTTTCAGATTACTTAGAATGGATTTTGGAAAGCAATATTTTTGATAATAGCTAGGATGACATTTACAAAAATGACTCATTTGTTTTTGCAACTTTTGGGGGAAATTAAAAAATAAGTTGGTATTCTCTGTATTATTTTTCGCATGATTGTCGAATTGTCAATAAAAATATATGGATTATTTTTTTATTGTAAAATAAACCCTAGCCGCATGAATCGTTTTTGCCATTTTTCATTAAAAATTCACTTTTTTAACGGTTATTAATGAGTTTTTGATTGCGAATACAACAATACCCGGCTGTAATTGCTTGTGTTTGTTCTTCGGCTATTATCTTGCATAGTTACGGGGGCCTCGAGCCGCGGCATACATGAATATTAATCCGAAAATGTTGTGCATAAATACATGAAAATTTGCATCTGTAATGGCTGTCGCCGTTGTTTCGCACAATAGGCTGAAATCGGTCGATGGGATGAGGTGGAACGGTGGACCAGCCACCCCGTGACGATATGAATTCATATGTGCGAATTACTCAGACACTATTGGGACAATTACGCGAGTCGTTTGGTCGGCTGAAAAAAATGATTCGTTGCCTTTGATCTTGCAAGTTTGACTGTTTGATTTTGAAATAAAATGTTTACGTTTCAGACGTGTCGTGTGCGGTGTAATCGCGTCAGATGCTCTTTGAACTAAATATTGTTCGCATATTCGTGTTAATAATTACATCGAGTGAACACTTTAAATATTTATTTGAATGTAAATATTTATGATAACTCGGGTCCTGTGAGAGTACGATTGACTGAAATGTTTTAAACGGCTTCCAATCGCGACGTTCGCTCCACATTAGGGAACTTAAGTACATGTTTTTTTTTTTTAAATATTCATATTTTTATATATACTATTTTTTTAGAAGAGCGTGTATAAACACATTTAAATAAAATATTTAGAAAATATTATTAAATTAAAATATTGGTACCAATAAGTCAATAATATTACAAATTGATAATCTAGACATATATGATTATGCGTTAAGCACTTTGAAAATATTTTAATTCGTATTAAATAACAACACGAGTGCCAAATCCTTTGTTTTAATATAAATCCTACATGTCACAAACTTTTTGTATTTGTCTAAAAAGTCTAAGGAATAAATATTATAAACAATCATTGTTCTAAAAACAACAATATGCGTTTCTATTGGCACTGGGGCGATGTTTTTTCTCGCTCTCATCCTATGCGATATACAAGTGCGAGTGAAAACGTACTAGTGACACGTGCGGCGAGAACTCTGAGACGGCAGCTGTCTTTAATCGCCTTTAATGCCAAAATATCGACCCAATTATAAAGCAAATCAAGAATAACTATTTTTATTCTTTGTATAATTATTTTTTTTGCATTTTAAGTCAATATATTGATGAAGGATTCATAAATATCTTGACTTGAAACGTTTGAACTCTATTTCCCATTGTAAATAGACCCTCTTCGGGCGACGCCGTTGGTTTCTGACTGGTTAGCCGCCGTGACGGATCGGTTAATCAACTTATTATAGTTGTGATATCTTATTTAGTTTCGAGCTTTGAGTTGCCATACATTGTGTACACAAATATCTATCATCAAGACAAAATCCTTTTATTGTTATATACTAAATAGCTAAAATTATGTTTAATTTTAGCTATTACGATAATTTTAATTTATTTAGATTTAGATTATTTTAAATTGTAAATTATTCCGGTTTGGTCATACTCGGAACTCCGTGTTTACGTTTTTGAGGTGACTGATAAAAAATGTAATTAGAGGGAGAGAACGTAGATTCGGGGCTAGAAACGAGGTACTAAAATAAAACGGGATTGTAAAAATTGAACGCAAATAGCAAAAAATATGAGTTCCGGGTACGTAAAAACGGGGTTTCACTGTATATATATACAGTAAACCCCCCTATAACGTACACTCCTATAACGTTCCTCCCTATAACGTTTGCGGCGTTTTTTTTCTTATAACGTCGATCCCCACTATAACGTATTTTTTTTAAAACGTTAAATAGTTCATTTTATAAAATGAACTAATAAAATGTCACGTTGATCTTCCCTGCCCGCAAGTTGCGGGGAGATTACATCAGCCAAAATACGAAATGATATCACTAATCGCGCGAGTAAAGTTATTTGCGCTGGTGAAAAAAGAAAAAAATATGAATGTTTGATTTATTAATTTCCTTCAAATCAAAAAATAAAATTGTACATTCTTAACCCCTATAATGTCCTCTCCTATAACGTGGTACCTATCTTGACGTTATAGGGGGTTTTACTGTCTCTGCATATTCTGAATCCATATTGGTTCGCTGTATTTTATCTTCTGTTGCATATCTAGCTCGTATATGTGCATTTTCTTGTAATTATCTGATTTAAATTATCGATAGTTCCATTGAAATTTTCCTGAATCTCCTGAATATTCATTTGTTAAAACTGTAGGATCTGATGATGCTTGCTATAAATAAATAAAATTCGTTAACGTTCCCATCATCTCTAGCTTCGTATTGTGCATCCAATGCACCATCTATAAACACTTTTTTCCTTAATATTAGAAATATTCCTAAATCCAAAGACGGTTCGTCCGTATACACTGCGGAACTGCAGCATCCCCAAGCGAATTGAGGAAAAATATATTTTTATATATTAATATATTGATGTCGAAAATATAAATATAAATTATATTTATTAATTTGATCGAAGGTTACACGGGCAGTGTAACACTGCGCGATGAAAGAACTATCTGCTTGTTAGTGCTATTAGCGTCGGGTATTGGATGGATGCGGGCCGGTAGTGGAATGCGGGGGGGGGGGATGGGCCGCTAATAAGCCGTATCGCGCTGCGACTCGGTGCAGTCATACTGACACAGTCATTCTTGGTTTAAGATATTATATTTAGGTCAGTTAGAGATTTTTGTTTGTTTTATTACAATTTTCTTATTATTATTACACTCCATAGTATTTTAAAAAAAATAGTAAATTAAGATTCCGTCCTCGATTCTTTTCAATTAATCGCTCTCGAAGAAAATACAATTAATTTGATTAATTCTTCAGACCTTACAGCACACCCTGGAAGCCCGGGGTTTAATTCCGCGGTTAGTTTACGCCTAGTGAATTTGAGAAACACCGATCGTAATCCGAGAGACGCTTGTTTGTATAGCATGTAGTGATGCGTGCTCAGTTAGATAAATTGGCCAATTAACGTGGCAGTACCTGGATGCTGCGAGCGCAATAGGAAATCGATCAATGCCACTTAACTGCGGCCAAATTAATTGGTTATTTTTTCTGATGAAATGCTAATTAAGCTAGGCAGTCTTGGGTCGTGGTGGTCTGAAATTTTAAACATATATTGTAACGTATGCAGTTTTATTCAGCTGTATAATGTCTCTTCTGTTCTGGCAAAGGTATTTTTATGGTTGGCGCAAAGTGGCGTCGAGTGAGCTGTAGTGCACTTTGGTGTTTCCTCCTTGCCTCCGCCTTTTCTCGGTAAAATCGTATTTTTATGCCAAGTTAAATTGAAAAACATGCATCTCGCAATATATATTTTTATGTCAAAAAATAATATAATTGATGGCTCCATCGGTCAATATTTTATTGCATTTTTATTGGAAGGGAACTGTATCTATTGAATCACAATTAAGACAATATCAATAGTTTCGTACGTAATAAACAATATTTATTTATCGTCTGTTTACAAGTTTTTTTTGACATCAATGTAATTTTCAGCAGATGACAGCTTTTTACAGCATCGGGTGACATTGAGCGACGCAAATATACAGCAAATATTTATTTTGGCGCCGTTAAACTCCTCGTTACTCTCGTTCGTCGCAACGAGATCGGATCCCTCGTAATGAAAAATTTAAATTTTATTGGATTCCTCGAAAGGGGCATATACGGTTTTTAGCACATAATATTATTGAATTTAGTGTATAAAAAAAATGTTTGCGACTAATGAGCGAAGGCGTCGCATGCGTAAATATTAGGTGGGCCAAAAAAATAACAAGATCAACGTCTGCTCTTCAGACTCGTAGAGCCCTGGCTTCATTTAGCTCTACCCTTCATAGGCCACGATCTGCAGACATGTCATTTTATCTACTGCTTATTACTTTCTGATATAGAAAAGTTTGCAGGATCCTTAAAATATCCTTCTGATGATCTATTTCTCTACACAATATTCATTTATCGCTGTTTAACTAGAGCTCAATATTCAGTTCCATATTGGTTTTATACAGCTTGATTTTGGCCTCTCTTGAGAATTGTCTCGATCGTAAATACTTTAGAAGTACGAAGTAGCACCTTTTTGCTAACTTTATAAATTTATAAACTACTTTCGTTGATATTTGTGACTAAAGAATCAAAATATATGAAGTACCCTCGAACCCGAAGCTATTATATATTCTTTGTCTGTTTTGCTTGATTTTCATTAACCGAGCCGTCACTGCGAATCCAAAACAAATGATATCGTCCGAAGGGGGTCTATTTATTAGGAAAAATATACCCTAAGCATTTCAAGTCAAGATATTGATGAATTCTTCATCAATATCTTGACATTTTTAAACAAGTGGATTTTTCTACGAATAAAATTAGTTAGCTTGAAATTTTGGATTTATTAACTTATTAATATGAGGTGTATATTAGAAGCGCACTCAGCGATGTCCCGCCTCAGACTGACTCTCGCCGCACGTATCAATTGCATGGTTTCACTCGCACTTGGCACATCGTACCAGATGCAAGCGAGAAAAAATATCGCAATTCCGTACAATAAAAGTCGATTATTATTTATAATATTTATTCTTTAGACTTTTTTAGACAGATACAAAAAGTTTTTGACATGTAGGATTTATATTAAAAGAGTTATTCGAGAATAATCAAAACCCAAATATACCCTATCAACACGGCTAGGTTAAGATCGTTCCGGTGGTCTCTATGTTAAAGTTCAATATCACTTTTTTTAGAGTGATGTTGTACAGAAGGTATACTAAAGCATCAATTTGTCTTAATTCGTGAAAAATACGAAATATTCAAGTTCAAAACTTACGAAGGAGATATTAGAACGATATATGACCCCGAAAGACTATATAACAATTATAGTAGCGATCTTTATAGACTAATCGGTTGTGATAACAAGATAAAAAATACATAAGTTAGTTTGAAGATTCTGTCACATTTTCCATATTTAGCATATTTCTATCTTACTTCCTTTTCCAAAGAGCAGATTACCTATCGATCCTTTCCTCATGACAGAGTCAGGTTAAATCGTAGATGGTTCTTGCCAGAATTTTAGGTCTTCGATAGTTTAACCTGGTAGAATCGTGATAGAGTGAAGACTTAAGTCACCTTCTGTGGTCTAGGTACGTATATCCAATCGAATATATGGACCTGGGCAGCAATATAATTTGCTAGCGAGCTTTTGTTCGTTTTGCATCGTCATTCGGAGAGTTGAGCCAAACTACTTTCCCTCTTCCTTCTCCCTTCTCATAGACAGTATCTAATCTTACGTTTCAAGAAAAACGGCGTTGTTTCACGGATTAAACCGTCCTGAATCTGCTATATGCAGTATGGGTGGATGGTAAAGGATGGAACTGTGTCAGACCGTTTCAACACAGCTTCATGTTGGATTAATTAACACCTCTCACCGTAATAAAATACGTTTTCAAAGTGTGGCAGAAGTTGAAATTGAAAATAAATTTGGAAATTATATATACCACACTAAATCTCAAGAACTTCATACTTCATCTGTTTCCATTTCGTATTTTCGTGGTAAATATGATGCTTTGGTTATTCTTAATTTTGTTCAATCAATGCAAGACACGCCAGATTGATATACCATTTCTAATCCAGTTATTCAATTAACGTCGATAATCTTCAATTTAGTCACAGATTTGTCGTATGTAATCCAATCTCTCGGCTCTCTTTATCCACTCGTCGAATCAGGTCAGCGATTTCTTCAGGGTAGCGCCGTGCCAACGGCGTTACGGAGATTGGATATCCTCTTCACCGCCCCGTTCCTTGCCATGGTTTTAATTTCTCAGAATGGACGAATCTAATTCGATGGAATAATACTGCAATGAAAAACCCCCCTATAATATAATTTATAATTGGATTTTGGTAGTAAAATAAAATATGTGCAAATATTTTCCATCACAATGGACAGTTTCCTCTTATCGCTAATTGGATCCGGATCTGTCTCATTTTCCAGCGCCATTTTTTGATATGTCACAGCCCCTAACGAATTGTCGTCGCCGCGTACGTTCTCGCCAACGTTTTACGGCCGCGTCGTTATATACAATGGTGCAATAAAACAGAGATCCTTAGGCCACACCGCGTGCCCGGTGCCGGTCATTTATTAGCCATTTACATCCATCAGGGCAGCCCCGTAGTGCGGCGAATAATGATCGTTTCTCTTCAAGTGCCCATATCGACATGGATATATCGTGTAGGCACTCGAGTGGGGTCAAGAGACCGATAAATGTCCGCCGGGGAGGGGACAGAAAAATATGAGAGGAAAGGAGAAATTTTTGAGTGCTTTCTTATATTTCCAATATTTGTATTAGCGGGACCATTATTGCCGATCGGGGAAACCGAGTTCGTTGAAAGGATGATATAGATCGGTTTGGTTATAACTTTGTGAATGAGTATAAGGTTTGTTAATAAAAAATACCAGGAATTTTATTCATTATTATTCTCTTCAATCTTGGCAAAATGTCGTCCTTTCATATATTTATTTTATTTTATCTTTTGGAATAGGAAGAAATCGCAGGGGACCATTTCGAGATATCACAGCAGTGTTGTTTTTAGCCAAAAATTCTTCCATTAAACAGGTGAAAGCTTTTTAAAAGCCAATAAAGGGGATAAGTTTACCAACACCAAAAATTGTTCCAATTGGGCTGAACTATCTGCATTAACTTCAAATATCTATCTAACAAAAGATTGTAATTTTTAGTCATGCATTTGGATATCCAGATGAATAAATGTCTCTCGATTGTTATAGTAATAATAGGGATATACTATATATAACATAAAGTTATTTCCAGTTTTGCTAAAATGGCACGATGAAAAGTCCTCCGTGGCTGGATATTTGGTAGTTGTCCCTTACAACCTCAAATTCCTCATCCGTAAACTATGTACTCCCTATGGACAAGAGGTAATGCTCTGTCGCGCGATCTTCACGCTCTCCAGAATCTCATCTGGAGTACACAAATTTGAATAATTTGTTCTAAACTAGTGTCTATTGCTAGTCATATTAATTCGTGGACATTTGGCGTTGTTAACCAATGTCGACGCAAATTTGTGGTTGGGATAATACAATTGCTTTAAAGTTCCGTTTTAATTTGATCAGTATTCGAAGACTTCATTATTATCTAACTTATAGCTATAATATATCAAATGCATAGATGTTATGCCACTTTGACGGTGGTAGAACTTGAATATTTTGAGCCTCGACTTACTTAGATTGATGAGTTATTGGGCTTTGATTTGATGACTAATATAATTCTTAGAATGCTGAGAATTTTCGCGAATTTGAGATCACATAATATAGTAATACCACTGAATCATAACGTAAATAATGCACATTTAATATTATAATATTGTAAGTAATATACTAGGCAAAGCGGAAAGTAACATCATTTTTTTATTGCGTTACTTTGAAAGCATTTTGTCACCGGTTGCTTCTAAAGTAATAAATACTTTGCGGTTGGTATCATTTTGAAACTCTGTTAGTAATCCTTCTGGCTTGACATTTTTGGTCCATAATATAAAATGCAACGGCCGGAAATTTAGGACATACATTTGCGGTATTTTATGCTGTTTTTATTTGATAAAGGATTGCAATTAAATTAAACCAACCATACCGTCTACGATGTTTATGGAGACATCTTGAATCTTTGACAGTGCTATAGATTGTTTCAAAGGTTGATAACTGACTCTTAAAATGGATGATGTCACTCTAAACGCGATAGTGGAGTCCGATCTGCGTAAAAACGATTAAAAAATTGTCACAAGACCATGGTCAACAGTCAAGGATAATTTTTAAAAGCTCGGAAAAAAATAGACAAATAATTTAGATGCCGAATTTTCTTCTAACTGTCTTAGAACAACCAATAACCCATAAAGATCAGTTTATCTTTAGTGTCTATTTATGAAACCTATCCGTTTCTTTCTAATTGTTATTGGGGATTGGAATTAGGTTCTCTACACTAATCCGAGGAGCAATACGAAAGATTTTAATCGAATTAGGTTACTGTGCCCACCTTTTTACCATCATTAACTGAAAAAGGTTTTTTATTTGTATTTGGTAGTATATTTTGGGAATAATTCACTATAAATTATTTACAGTTACAGCAGAGTTATATCATGCATATTTATTAAGATTAAATAAGGTACTTTTATGAGTAGCTTAGGAAAGATTCAAATAAAAATTCTCCATAATTATAATGAAAGAATGTAGCAAGAATTACGTAGGACAAATAAGAGAGTTAGATTTAGACATTTTGCCATTCTGCCTTCACCAAGTCCATAGATCATTTGCCTTGTGATAAAAAATACAAATGTTAAACAAATTCAATATATCTTGGAATCGTATTAAAATAAACAAATGAACCCCCAGAATTTATTAAAAGCTGTATTGAAATACTGACAATTCTGTGGAGGAAGATCATATATAACAATGAAAAATATTGTACAGTTTTTGTGTCATTTCTACTTATTATGCCAGCATTAATAATTGGATTATTAAAAAAAGATATACGGATTGTCATGGAATTTTCGTAATTTAATTTAATATATTAATATATAAAATGCGAAACGATTGTCAAAATCTCTGTTATATTTATGGATATATATATTTTTTTGCGCAGTATTTATCGTAGCTTCGCATTTTTAATGTCCAGTGTTTTTAGCGCGAGAAGATTTTTTGTTGAACGTCCCTTTTTATTATTTCTCTTCATTTTCGAGGGCCTCATTAAGGTCCACTCCCCCATTCTTCACTTATATAAATTATATTCCGAAAACCCTCAAATTGTAAATAGGCATTATGCGCTGACGACAGGGAGAGTGGTGTAATCTAATTTTCGCAGAGCTTTGAATTACACAAGGGTCTTAAATGGACTTTAATTTTGAACTTATTGGAAATATCATATTTACATACGCACCGTAATGGACTAGTAATTTTAATAAGAGGATATCGAACCCGAAAAAATACGTTATGCCTGTACGATGCCCGATAAGAAGCGTATACTAAGTTAATATTCACGGGAATCGATTACGCGGAAATTGAGGGAAAATCAGATCACGTCGAACCGGAACCGGATGCGGGATAACCGGCAATCCAGTCTGGGACGGCATTAGACTGATTGAAAATCGATCGGCAAAGGTTAACAGACGAATGGGGAAAGAATTATTTATTGGCCAGTGTTGTTGTGTACGTCCGTAGAGATTAGCAATGCAAAATAATGACGTCATTCATATCTTGTTACGTCTTATATCTAATACTTCCACATCAGTTGATTAATTCGTACATACTTCATTAGTTTGTTCTCAACTATCGGAATTACTTTGATCCCGCTTATCGGATTAAGCTTCCTTTATATACAAGCTTAGGCTTAAAACATTCTCGGCAATCTTTTTCAAATAATTTATTAATATCTCATTAATGCGAAATCTTATGTATTTTCTCTCTATATGTAATAATCTGATTGTTAATATTTTTATTGTTAAATATAAATTGAGGTATCTGCAAAAAGGGATTACTATGGGTTAGACCCTTTTACAGTGAATTGCTTAATCGATTTCACTATTCATGCGAATTTTTATAATAAAAACGGACTCGCACAAGTTGAGTTTTTTACCAAATCGATTTATTTTTTTATAAAAAAGGTTCTGATCCCTTTCGTATAATACGATTATTTTTCCATATATATCATCGGGTATAAATAATCGCATCTCATCGTTATATCTATTCGATTATTTGATCCGAAATTAATATTATGGAGACCAAAAATAAATTGTTTAACGTTAATTCTGTCCAATAAATATGGTTTAGTTGTAAAATAAAGAATCTTCAAGGGTAATATTAACGAAAAATGCATTAAACGTCATATGCTGCGTCGTAATTTGTTGAAACGTCGTTTTTTACAAAAAAAATCATAACTCTTTTAATAATCAAGATATTGAGCCAAATATTTAATTACTTAAACTTCAACATTTACTTGATAGTTAATGCAAAAAAAAATAATTATATGTTATAGCAGGGATCACCCAACTTATTGGAAACGGGCATGATTAAAATTTTTATGAACATGGTTTGAACATCGTCTTTTAAATTTTGAATTTTGAATATTTACATAGAGGGCTTGTGTGAGAAATTTAGAGGTCATTAGCCATTGAGTTACTGGGATAGGCCATAATTTTTAATAACCGCAATACCTGTTTTTATAGCTCTGAATGTTGAAGAACGTCATAAATAAAATAAAACAGTTACATACAATCTTACATTAGTAAGAATTAATACATCCTACTGATAAGAAAATATTTGAAGAAAAAAAACATTATAAGCGCATAGTATTGGCTAACAAAAATAATAAAAAGGGGATATAACAGTGGAATAAATAAATATCTAACCAAAAAAAAACGAAACGTTGTAAAAGTTACAGCCGATAAAACGCATAATCGGCTAGCGTGTCGTATGCGCGCCCCGGATATACCCAAAAGCGCTTTTGTCGTGGAATCCACGTCCCCCGTAAACAACGAGTTAATAGAAAAGCAAAGATAAGCCAATACATATGAATAGCTGCTCTTTTTGATAGTTAAAGAATTTATGAGTAAAATATAAGTTCTATCCACCACATACTTCATATTTACTAAACTTTGCTCCATCTGATTATTAAACTTTTCGAATCCATGCAGTAGACCACAAAGAGAAAGTACAAAATCTATTAAAAAAAACGTGGATTCTAAAGCTTAAGAAACTGTGAATTAATACAGTTATTTTTTTATAGTATCGTGTTTTAAAATTAAGCTCTCAAAATATTTTTTAATGATTTTTTTCGTAAGTTTTCTTAGTTTCCCAACATTAATACACTAAATGAATTTAAAATATTTATAAATTCTCTATACAATAGAAACACTATGTATTTAACCGGTTAATTAATTATTTTATCTACTAGAGAGTGCTTGATTAATCCGTAACCTCAGAACAATGTATCACTTTCAAAATAAATTACTTCTCGGCTTGCTTGTCAGTGCGAGGTCACTTAATCACATACATATGCAACTTTCACCATCGTTTCGTGTTAAAATATCCCATTTTATACTACATATTTATAAATGTAGTAAACGTTTTATAAAAAAAATATGCGAAATTTTCGTTTTTCTTAAATTTTATTATAAAAAAATGCTTTGATATTTAATCAAAATATTTATTTTTTAATAATATGCCAAATACATGAAAATGTATTAACACAATACGAATCTTTTTCATCTTATTAAAATATTATACAAGATTTCATCTTTGTTTCTTACAACAATTTAATTAACTATCCATTTTTAATAATTTTCCGTTCATATGTTTTTTTTTTCTAAAAAGCGGATTAAATATAATATGTTAACGCACAATATTTTCCAACATGGAATCGGATAAGATCATTATAATTTCCTTTTGCAAACACATTTTTTCACGTACATATTTTCGAACAAAATTAAATATTCGTACGTATTATACTTAAATCCCTTTGATGTATTTTTATTTTATAAACCGCAAGTAAATTTTAAAGGTCACATGGAAAAAAAGTTGATCCGAATTTACATTGTTATCTGTAGTTTCAGCTGAAATAACTCTGGATTTTATTCGAGTATCGATAGGGTACCGATAAAAGTCTCTCGTTTAATTAAACAATTATCAATTGCGCTATTGTGTTTTATTAATTTAAATTTCTGACAAAATTTGACGAAATGTAAATAAATCCCCTTTTGATGTCTGAAAATGAAGAAAGGCAAAATTTACATAAGGTAAAAAGGTGAAGAAGGCCAAAGTCAACAAACGGTTCTGCGAAGAGACGTAATCCATTGTGAGCTAACAAAGGCCTGATTTAAATATCGGTTGTGATTGGCAATGGAGGAATATGCTTTTAAATATATAAAAAAATAATGTATATATTTTTATCTGAGTTTAAACAATACAAAAAGCGTTTTGTATTGTTGTAAAAATGCTTCAGGCTAAGACGTGGACTACAAATTAATTACTTCTCAATCGGCGATAAAGCTTTATTCTCGTAGCGCGATTTTTAGGAGACAAATTAAAAAAAATAAGCTTATAATATAGAAGAAAAATGCTTTAACACCCAAAACGAAAAGTTTCTATGATTTTCGAACATCGTTGTCATCATTCTTATTGAAATGATTCAAGGATAAAAAGTGCTCGTTACGAAAAGATGTTCACTGAATAGCTAAAGTATCAACTTCTGATTAAAAACAGAAAATAATAATAAAAGCTGAATACAAAAGGTTAACAATGTGGATTGAAAATCAAGACTATGTGTAAAACTTTGATAAACCGACTTGCCGTTAGGTTTCCATGGGGTTGCCAATATTTGTTTTATCAACTTATTTAATATTTTATACATGTTATTCCAAATAATAACATATCTTCCATATAATCTATTACACTTTACAATATTTCGGCGAGTTTTTTCGATCCTCTTCTTGTAAAAACTGGTTTCGGATTAATATACGTATTGATGTTATTTTTAACACTGCTCGGGTTATTTATTTTTTGACCTCTTAATGTGTGTTTTATCGACCTGAAAACATAATAGTCTGAAAGAACTTGATCTGCTGAGTATGGAAGATATTTAAAAAATAATAAATTCATCTCATAATGGCTCAGAAATATTAATCAAGTTACCGTAATTTTCTAGGGACTATATCCTAGTTTAAATAACCGGAAAAAAAATATGTATTTATTGAAAAATCTATGGCGTTAAACAACAACTTAATAAAAATATTATTAAGTGCCTGATGTATTCTTCGAATGTGTCTGGCTTAGACATAATTCTTATCCTTTACTCTTAACAATAATACTAAAGCTAAGGAACAAACACTACTGTGGAGAAAAAAAATACAGTAATAGCTATTAAATTGTGTCCGGACACAACATGAGATATGTATTAATAATGGTATTTTTCTTGGTACCTTAATACAGGATGGCCACTAAGGGACTGAATCATATATATTTATTCACTGACGGTCGCATAAATAAATAAATAATAATATAATTCGAGTAAAGTCAAAAACTTGGGGTACCCAATATACCCCATCGGCGCGGCCGCATTTTTAGGGATGCAATTAATGCTGACAAAACTCCATGGGGCTCTCAGTACTCTAAAATCGGCAGTTTTGTTAGTAGATGTACCCGTTGAAATGGAATTGGGATTTATTATCAAATTATCAAATTGTTAGAAGTTGTTGCGTATTTCAGGCGCTTCTGAGTATCTTGGATTAGTAAAGCTTGGACCATTTTTAAATCAAGTTTGAAATTTTTGAAGCAATGTTTCAGCGATTCCTAGTTAAGACCTCTTCCTGGAAGATCGACGACATATCCAATTGCTTCAAACCGAGCGATTGTATCTTTAATCGAGTTATCTCTAATAGGATATTTAATTGTTGCCAGAATTTTCATTTATTTTTAATAATTGACCTTTCTTTATTTTGAAAAAATAAAATAATGTCATGTTTTGACTTTTTTAACCCTTGGATCTTTCAGTCTCCGCTCTGTATATATATTTTTTTAAATTAATTGATGAATACCCAGAAGAATTGACTTAATTTTGGTAAAATATCATATCGATGTTTATTTCTTGCCATAATTAAAACTCCCACCGGAGTCCTCCGGAGCACTTCTGGCTGTCCATAATTTTACCCGCAGGTGCTCCTGCCTGCGCTATTTTATCACTGCAAAAAGTGTTAATAAATTTTGGCACTGGATAAATTTTCGGCTGTGTCTCCAGCACCAATCCCCAGATGTTTAATTAAGATAACGCCTTGTAAAATTGTGCAGTACACACAATCGCGATTTAATTATGCCGTAGCCTAATGAAATTGAATGGCCCACGTGTAATTATGGAGTATTTAATATTGTTGGAAATTATTCAAAAGTTGGCCTTGCGCAAATAAACATTAATTTGAAATTCGATGTGCGGTTCGTCGGTCGGGTTAAAAAAGGGAGGGGGTAAAACCGAGCCGCGAATCATTGCGGCTTTCAATAGCATGGCGCAAGAAAACGGGCCAAGAACTAACACCCATATCTTATAATATAGTTTTATAAATTATAATCATTAAAAATAAATAATAGATACTAAGCGATATATCCATTTTTCTTGCAAATGATTGCTCATAAAAAATGAGTATCAAACGTATTGAGATAAAATAATAAAAAAAAGTTAAATTATATTCTTCTGAAACAGGATACAACGACTGCCTTTATGTGTTATCAAACCGGACATCCTCGGGAGCTACCAGCTAAACAAGTTTTCACCAGGCAAAGTTAACATTGCAAATTTCCATGAAAACTTGTTCTTTCAATATCGTAAAGTTTTCACCGCGTAATAATCTCACACATTGCGCTAACGTGTTGTGAAAACTCGTTTTAAAACGGATTTTCTATTTAATTCGCACAAAGTGTTGAGAATTTATTTTTTTATGGCTATGATATCGAATCATATGGCATATGGCATATTTAACATGAATATTATTGAGGCTTTATGATTGAAATACTATTTCCGGAGGCTGTATTTAATATATATCGCATATAATAGCTTGCCATATGCAGACGTTGAACATATTTGATACATAACATCGCAAAATTTCAATGCATTTTTCGTGTATAATAGAAATCTTATAACGCGAAATTGCTTAATATTAAATAATATTCTGGTTATATTCATAATATAAATATCATATTTTTATCAAAAAAATATATAATACACAGTCGGTGACATTCAAATTCTTCATAAAAGTGTTTTTAATAATCGCTCTCTGTCAGATATTTTCATCTATATTTTTGTATGGTATTTATTTTTAAATCAATTGAAATGTTTTACAAAAACTGCATACTAAATAATAAATGCTAACCCTTTTTTTCGGTTTTAAATGAGCGATCTTTTGAATCTCATGTACATGTATTACTCGAAACTGTCTAGTGTTCTTATTTTATTATTTATTTATTTTGACTACGAAGGATGGATGACATAACAAAAATATTCCAAAGTGCCAATCACCCATACAAAGATTAGATACATATTCTTAAGATACAAGGGGAATGAGTCTCTCACGCTAATATTCCCCCCAGTGTCAAACCACGTCACTAGTTAATTTTAATATTATTTCAGTTGGATTAAAATTTATAATATTTGTTTTATAATTATTTATTCCACGAAGGATAGATGGCATCAAATTAATTAATTCCAACGCGCCAAATTACGTACATAAATATTTTTATAAAATATGCAGAGTCGTTTCCTCTTAAATACCCCCTGGCCAGTGTTGTAAAGAATTCCCTAAAATTTCTGGCGAAAGCAATAATGCCCTTACCCTTCTATTGTGCACCTAACATTGTAGAATTCATATTTTTTGTAAATATTTTGTAAACTCTATTCAAGTATTACATATATCACTGATTTATATTGGGTCATCCCTTAAATAATGCAAAAAAAATCAAAAGATAGCGTCAAAAATCTTTTTTAATCCGAAATAACCTTGTATAATCTGATATTGTCTTACGAAAAATACTCCACCAATACTGTTCTGACCTCGTCTACAAAATTCATATTTAAGTTGGATAAATAATGTTGAAGACTACAGAAAAAGTAGTAATCAGATGGGGCAATGTCCAGCGATTAATGGGTGGGGCTACGTTTCCCATTCTAACTGCTTAAGCTTTTGTGATTTTATCCTCGCTGTGTGTGACCGAACATTATCCTGATGGACATCTTTCGTCATGAAACCAAAAATGGTCGTTTTTCCTCTGACGCTTACTTAAGCCGATCAAGCGTTTTGCTGTAGAATTCCTTTGTAGTCGTTCGGTTTAGGTTTAAAGTTCAAGGTGGGCTAAATATTTCAGACCAAATAAATAACAACACGTAGGTTCAAATCTTGGATGAGAAGTCATTTTTAATCCAGTCACTTCCACTATAGCTTTGAAGAAATATCTGATAAAATTGATATGCACTCTTCTAAACTTCATCAAAGCATCAAGAGAACAAGATAATCTTGTATCCTGTCTCCGTCGTTTAGATCATTTAAAAAAATTGCATGGTATGGCCTATTATTATAATATTATTTTAGAGGTCAAATTTGCAAATATTCTCGATAAGCTATTTGAAAGCAACGGTAATTAAGATATTCTCAGTTTTTTTTGGATTCAATTACCTGATAAAATGATCCCAGAGAGTGAGTTCTTAGAAAAAAAAATATATTATTAATGTTAATTACTTAACTCTTGTTAAAATGTCATTTAATATATTTTTTAGCATCAATATCAACCCTATCATTAAGATATTAATTGTTAAATATGACATTACTCTAATTTTGGAATTATTTTCTTATTATTTGCCTATATAACCCGATTTTTTCTCTTATTTGTTGTCATCAACAGCTGGTGCTAGGATTTATGTAATTTAAAGCCTATTTATTTGGCTTGGATTGAATGATGTTGGTTTTATTATTTATGATATTAATAAAATCTCTCCTAATAATATTATTATTAGTGAGAAAAACATTTTCAATAATATAATTTGAATAAAAATCAGTCGTTACTCTCAATTAAGTTGAATCTAAAACGAGTTTTTTTAATTTATTGTACAGTAGAACCATTTGTATTAATCTTATCTTAAATTTTATGGTATCATTTTTAAATTAATAAATTATTTTTACTATAACTTATTACCAATAAACTATTTATTGTCTGAGTTTCGTTAAAAAAATATATTAAGAGCATAATTAATCAATGAACTATATATATTTTCAGCTTATGTACATTTCACCCCTTAAAATTTATTTATATCTACGTATTCTTAATAAAAAAATGTGTCAAAAAATGCGTAATAGATATGATGACGTATTTACAACTCATAATGGGGAGAAATGTAAATGTTAAGGTAAATTTACCGAACGAATGACGCAAATAATTCTCTGTTTGTATTGCGTAGTGCAATTAAGTTCGTAGAACATCTGCACTGTTGTATGAACCGACTATGGTTCCATAATATTATATATAACCGAGAAAAATATTAAATATATTTTTCGTGAAAAGTTCGCGTTTTCCACATCGAACACTGAAAATAATAAAATTAATAACATCCGACATATTGAGAGCACATACATCATTCAGGCTGTTCGTGCATTTTTAATGGTTCCATTAACGTGAAAAATTTCGTAAATGTTTTCCATTTATTTCAGCTCCGATACAAAAAAGGCATCGCCAATTCAATACACCACACTTCATGAAAATCCGACACACATTTTCAATGAAATATATTTTCCACAGCGTTATTCAATCGCTGTTATGAGGCGTTCGACAATTATCAATGAAAATTTGCAGTATTGTTAGCAAACCATTTAAATGTATTCATAAAATACATTCTCTGAATATATGTGATTTTTTGCGTGTCTGTCGAAATCCGATTATTTTGCTGGCATCTTATTTCGAAATAGTAACGTAATCCTATATCCTGTTGGATTCCCTGTGATGTAAAAATAACTCGTGTTTTTTTGCATATTTGAAGAAAAATCGTATATTGTTGGGAAAATGATATTTTTCTTTCAATTTGCATGAAAAATATTACGCACTCGCTCTCTGCGTATAAAGCTCAATATATTTACGTAGGTCTAGTACTCCATACCGAATAAAATAAAATATATAGCATAATAAAACAATGTCATTGTCGAGGATAAATGCGAAAATATGCATATTTTTCAGCATAACGTATATATTTGAATCTTGTTAAACGAGAAAATGAAGAGATTTTCTTCGTATATTTGCATTATTCATTTATTAATCTAATGTAACAACTCGTGCGTTAACATTCCAATGTTTAGCATCGGCCCACATAGTTAATTATGAACACTTCTGTGCCTAATTATGAACTCTGTTTTCATAAATCTAGATGGAGAATGATGATTGAACTATTCATCCGCATATTTTGCACAATCTGTATATTTATACGCCAATAACTTATATTGGATAGTGTCTTGTGCGAGTGGTACACGTGCTGCCGTACATATCCGTCGCAAAACAATTCAGTTGACAAATGAAACGTGTCAGTCAGGCTTTGTGGCATCAAATGTAAATATATAAAACCGGAAAAGCTTTTCCTAAAAATAATGATTCGCCTATTGTGCACAACACAAAGGCACTACACCGACTTTCTTTATTTTTATATATTATATATTGGGTTGTTCGAAAAGTTATTTAATTTTTTTTTTATATAAATGACGATTTTTTCATAGTAAATAAATATTTTATTGAATTATATATTGTTCACTCTGGTCCAATACCTATTGTCATCTTTCTGGTAGTAGCATGATTCCACGCTCATAAAATTGTTGTTCTCTGCTGGCAAAAAACTGATCTAGGTGATTTTTGATCTCCTCATTTGAAGTAAAGGTTTTACCGTCCAAAAAAAATTGTAGAGACCGGAAAAAATAATAATCAGAAGGTGCCAGATCAGGAGAATATGGAGGAAAGCTGTAAAAGCTTTTAGCGAGTCAACAAACTTGTATGAGGTCTCGCATCATCTTGGTGGAACACTACATCTTTTCTATTAATCAATTCTGATCTTTTCTGTTTAAACGAATCATTCAATTTGTCCTGCTGAGTACACTTCATAACTGATCTTTATGTTGTCCGGTAGAAGCTCAACAAAAACGATTCCTTTGAAATCCCAACAAACAGATAGCATCACCTTTTTTTGATGAATATCGACTTTTAAAGTGCATTGAGCTGGTTCATTTTTTTACTCCATAATCTCTTGAGTTTAGCATTGTTGTAGACAACCCATTTCTCGTCCCCAGTAATGATGCGCTTCAAAAATGGATCATTTTCTTGACGTTTGAGAAGCAAATCACAGACGTCAACGCGACGGCACAAATTTCTTTCCATAAGAACATCAAGAACCCATGTGTCGAGCTTTGAGATTAAACCTAGGCGCTTCAAATGATCATGAACGATCGAATTCGATAAATTTAATCACTCAGCGATCTCACGGTTTGCATCAATTAATGCCTTCATTGTGTCTTCATCAGCTTTAACTGACCTTCCAGAAAGGTTCATCTTCGACATCAAAATTTCCGGATCGGAATTTTTTAAAATCATTTTTGACACTGGCGTTCTGTCAATACATCTTCTCCATACACATCGGATCATTTTTTTCTTGCTTGAACAACATTTTTACTCTTTCAATAGTAAAAAAAGTAAAATATGCCGAAAATGCTGCTTTTTACATTCCATATTTGAAAGGATACCAACCAAAAACTACTGCGTAGAATCAATCGAACTTTTTCACAAGCAAGCTTTGCTATATCAACTGTTTAAATATATAATGATTATGCGGCTTAAGTGTGTAAAAAAATACAATTAAGTCCTTTGTTGGGATAAAACGAAATTACTTTCCGAACAACCTAATATATATATTATATATATTTATTTTTGTTGGGAAAATTTGTAATTTTTCTCGCTATTTTCTCCGTGTTGAAATCTTCTTTTGTTCCTGGAGGGCATTGTCTCCGCTCTCGGTCCTCCGTGTATCGCCGCAGATTACGCTACGGTCGAATTCCTTTGTGTAATTATTCTGTAGCGCCTAGTCCATTGTTGATTACCTATAGCAAGTTGGGTCCGGATACAATGTGGATGTCCCCGTGGGACTTGGCTAAATTGTGGAATATCGTGTTAATATTGTGCGGTTTTATGGATAGATAACCGATACGCATGATTAACATTCTACGCATATCAACAATACCCAACTTTTTTCAATATGGGTTTTATGGAATTGCCGGCAACCGAAACTTTTTCGATCAATCGGTGCTGATTATTTTGTTTTTATTTGAAGATATTCTAAAATAACAAAGAATCTCAGATATCTCATTAATTGTTCAATTTAAATAAACATTTTATATAGCAACGTCTGCTGTTTGTTTTTTTTGATTTTTTTCGACAAAAGATAGCCCAATAGTTTACGATCGTTTGTCGAAGGTCGGATGCAACTTAACGCTTCATAGATTGGCTATTTATTGAAAAATGATAATTTCTGTCTTCAGACCACAGAGAAAGTACGGCAATAAAATTCCCAAAAAATCCTTTGTTACTGGAATTAACCCATCCGTTACGGCGGCTCGAAAGAACCCCGTCGTCCGTATCTTAGATACCCCAAGCATTTCAAGTCAAGATATTGACGACATCTTCATCAATATCTTGTATTTTTATAAAAATGGATTATTCTTAAAATACAAATAGTTATTCATGATATTTTTCATAATTTGGTCGACCCGTAAATGACAACGCTCTAGGTGATGTCTCGCCACAAACTGTTCTCTTGCAGCACGTGTCACTCGTATGTTTCTCTCGCACTTGACACAACGTACCGGATGCGAGTGAGAAAAAACATCGCGTGCGTATTTTTACATGAGCGAATATTTTTGCTTTTATTTTGTTTCGCAATTGCATGCATTAATTTTTTTTAGAGAAATCTAAAAAAAATGTGATATATAGGATTTATATAAAAAGAGTTATTCGAGAAAATCAAAACCTTGGGGTCCCGAATGGACCCTATCGGCACAGGTTAAATAATGGCTACCGTCTGTTTTGTTGCCGTCCCCTTCTAACATATTTTGTTTCATACCAAACGCGTCAGGCGATTTTCTGTATTTTTTTTGCAAAAATTGTATCGACTTTTTATAGATTGGCTATTCATTGATGATAATTTATGTCGTCAGATCTCAAAGAAACTATCCTTGGTACGGCAATAAAGTTTCCAAAAAAATCTTTGGTACTGAAGTTAAAGAGAAGGTCCTCAATAATTCCTTTGACGATGAACATATGATCCTGGAAGACTAGTATTCGATACGATGGTAAGGCTGTTTTAGCCAATAAAATACGAATTTATATTGCGAGTTTAAAGAATATTCCGCCTTGATATTGAATAGAGGAGATACTCACCGCTGATTGGTCCATTGCGAATATATGTGGATGGTTTAGATTAGACGGAAAAGGTCACAGAGGTTCGTTCAGCTAATTCATAACATTAATGATCTCGATTCGATGACTGCGATTGACGATTGATTTTATAACACACTGTTAGATTTAACAAATCTTATTTACCTTTACTTCCTTCAAATCGATCGTCTGATCCTCTTTACTTTAATCGGACAGATATAGTCGAATTTATCTAAATATTAAATTATGTTTGAATTAATAAATTCGCGGACACCACGTCAATTGCGGTCATTTTTTATGTCGCGTGGGACATGGCGTTAATTGACACATTTTTATTATCTATTTTTAATAAAATTTACCGATTATTAGTGTCCCATTGAGTGCAAAAGTACAAAAATTAGACATTGACATCCAACAGTTCTTTACTATATAAAATCAATTTCAAGTATGAATGCTACAATTTTTCAAATATTCAAATATTGCAGTTGAAGCTTTTCTCAAAAAAATCACCAAAAACGATGACATCGAGTTCTTGTTCTGGCCAAATAAAGTTACTCGACACCTGATTAAACGTTTTATTGTCAAATAAATTTGGTTAGAAACCAAACGCTATTATAAGATCTCTTGACAGCATGGTTATACCCGTTTATGGCCAACAAAAAATATATGTCCAGGACATAAATTTCATTAATACATCCAACCTATAATAAATAAAATCATGAGTAGTGAACCTCTGACTACGTTCCTACTCAGCACTACTCTATTTTTTTGCATTAGTATCTGAGATTAGCTTAATTCTATATGAGATAGGTTCAGAGCTTGTCGACACTTGAGCAATAGACTTGTCAGGTGGTCCATTGTGGGGATGATACTAATGAAATGGACTATAGATAATATATTGTATATATAATAACATCTTAATCATATATTTTTTTATATATTGTACCAACATTACACACGGCAAATGCTGTATGCGGTATTTATTATAGTGATTAGTTTGTCGAGGACCCGTCAGAAATTCCGAAATTAATCAAATACAAGATGGCGGATGAAAGGGGTCTGTTTGCATCGAGTCATCCATCATACGTGCGCGATTAAAGCAGAATTTGCGATATTGATGCGACCTCAAAATTTGTACTTGCCATCAGGTGTTTGAAAGTGCCCTTTGATTTTACGATCCCTATTAATATTCGGGCCCGATGTGTATTTGTGATCTGCCAGGGGTCGCGTCTTGGTGATCCTTTTGACCCTTCTATACTCATCAATTCATATATTTTGGCAATTAATTAATATAGCATAGTATCATCATTCTCTTCGTCGTATTATAATAAGAAAATATAAAATTTCCATAAATCCTGCGTTAATTGTATAATAAATGATTTTATTTAATTATATACGTTTTTATAGTGTAATTATGATAAAATGCATAATATCAGGAAGATGGCATTCGAATTCTAATTAATTGGAGCATCGATTATCTAAACTAGGTTATGCTCTCCTCGATATCTCAGTCTTTGCATGCAAATTCCGTGATAATTCCAAATACCACGGACCGTGACGGTTTGATCTGGTTCACCTAGATATCTGTTTTCTCAGATCTTATTTATGTGATTGAACAAATGAAAAAATGAGGAATTTTCGTATTCATTTTCGCCAAAAATTCCCAAACAAGAAGTGAATTTTAAACAGGTTCATTATCCTGTTGCAATTGCCCTTTTTTACTACAAATCTTTACCGCAATTAGCGAAAAACTTTCAGAGAGTACTCCTTATTAAACGTATGATATAGTGGCAAGAACTTATGACAAATGTTGCCTTAAAATCGAATTAAATTTGAAGCAAAAAAATCAATTTCGATCGAATATAAGTGATTCTTTTGATCTTAACTCATCAGGAAGCGATTATTGGAGCGATTAAGACTAATAATCAGTTATGATCTATTTGAGCAGTTCTGGCTCGTCGTTGAATTTATTCAGCAGGTCCTGAGAAATTTTCATTCCGCACTGCCTTTGTCGAAATTCAACAATTGATGAAAAATCTTGTCACAATATTTCTCTCTGATAGTGATTAGACAATTTTCAATAATCATTTTTTCGATGTTGTTGTTGGTTGTTCATTGACGTCAAAAACGTTTGTATCAAGCAGTGGTAAGAGCAACGCTTTACGTTGTCCTGATCCAACCATGCTATGTGCGGATCTTGTCACAGAACTGGATAAATCTCAAACCATTGGGATATGATCTTGTTTTATGGAGTAGTGGCCATTTTTAAGACGTAATTTAGTAAACACATTGATTAACGAGATCCTTCTAAATACAAATTCGGCTTAATTGTTCCCATAAACCCGGATATGATGTCACTACACTCTTATTAAATCTTCCTACTTTCCCTCGACGTTACGCCAACGATAAAGTAAGAATTCTATATGGCTATCAGTGTCAAAATACGCAGGGCCTTGCAGTAGATTTTCTCAGTATGATTCAAGCCTTCGAAATTCCTCCCATTAAATGTGTTTTCTTTAAAATAACTTTCGATTGTAATTAAAAAAAAACTGCACTAAATATATAAATGCTATTTTTATTTTGCAATTTTAAACTACTTTTAACAAAATTATATCAACTACAACAATCTCTTACAGTTTTACCATTCTAACTTTAACTTTAGCTAAAACTTCTTTCCTTGTTAGCTACAGAGACAGAGAGTATTAATAGAAAGTAAGAGCGAAACTGAAAAACCATAGCCAAGGTATTCGGATACACAGTAATTAAGTTATTTTGGCATTAATAATTTAAAACGAGGGTTCCCAACCCTTTCCCTAATCAAACCCCCTTTAGAAGAATAAGTTTTTTCTTCGACCCCCTTACATATTTCTCTATAATATACAACATAATCATAACACTCATAATTGTACAAGAGCGCTGTCCGCTCGTCAGCGCTACTAGCGTCGTGTATTGGATGGATGGGGGGCTGGAGTCGGGTTGGGGGGTAGGTTCTTCGCGCTAAACGCTATATTGCGCTACGACTCCGAACTGTCTCGCACCGTACTGAGCACACCCAAATATTTTACTCACGATCCGCCACTGAATATATCTATTTTGGACCGAAATCTAAATATTAATACAACTATTCGAGCTTGAATGAAATTCATGCTTTTCCTAATAGTTTATATATATAGTATGCTTTTTGATTCAATTATAAAATGTTAACAGAAAATAATATCATCGACCCCATTTACTTTTATCATTTACCCATGGAATTATTATAGACCTTTTTTAAATTTCTATTGATCCTCATAAGGGGTCCACCTGGACATTTCATATTTTTTATTGTTATGGGTTTCCAGATACATGAATCGTTTATTCAGAAAATTAATGATAATGCCCAGAATATAATTGAAAAAGTTTATTTTAAATTTTTCTCCTCTGTTATAATTGTTCGACAGCTTCTTTATAGTCAAATTGACGTTTTCTCCATCTGGCTCTAACTTCAGTTTCGGTAGGAAATTTTGTACTGCATTCAAGATTCACTGCAATTTATTTCTGTATGATTTCTAATAACATCCTTACGCAATCTGATTTTCCGATTTAAAATAATAATTGACGTGCTGTTAGTACTTATTTCGGTGTTAAATTTAATGGCCTTGTTATCTGTCAAGCCATGATAAAAAATAGCAAAAAACGTTTGACGAGTCGTAAATTTTGATGCTGGTACTAAATGTTATACAAAATCTTATAAAAAAATACATAGATATTTCATTCTCTGCAGTTTGCGAATAAACTGATTTATTTTCGTTACAGCATTACATAGAATTTAACGTTGTTTGAAATATTGGCCATCTGAAATGTCACAAGTCCATGTATATATCTTTATAGCTCACCTACTATTCGAAATTGGATCGCCGAATTTAGGTCAGTATTGTTTATCGGGAAATATCTGCACGACGCTGCAACAGTCTCGAATTGCAGGCTTCTCAAATATGCCGGGGATTGACCTGGTATATAACTTAAATAGGGCAATACTGTGTGTACTGTGTCATCGTGAACCTTTGAAAGTCTGCTTTGACATTCAATGTTGCACTTTACCGCTTGCAAATATCGTAAAGTTAAAAGGTCAACGCATATAATCAAATTATTTAATTAAAAAAATCCATTGCACAACCTTTTTTTTTAAGTAATTGACGTCCTTTAAATGCTTTTCATAAATATTATATCCAGCTTATATAGCAGTCAATCTTAAAGCGACATCATAATTTTTGCAAAAGATATTAATTTCCTTGATGTATTTTTAGAAAAATCCGCACATGAAAGAAAAATCGCTCGAGGCCCCCGAGAGCGTTAATAATAAGTATAATACATATTGAAGTATTATAATTCCTTAAAAAATATTACTAATTGAGTCAACTGGGTTAGAAAAATCATCAATTACAGTAATCCTATTTTTTTTTATCAAATTCAAAATTTCACCTATCGCGTAATTGGACAATTTTGGTCATAACCATTTATCAAAAAATAACATTTCTGTCAGCAATCTACCCTTTTTTCACAGTGGGCAATAGAAACGATCGCAATTATCGTAAATTATATATTTTAATTAGAAATTTTGCGCCTATCGGCTACCACTGAGACGATTTCCGCATAGAAAATTGGTCGGCGCTTTCTTCTGCGCGCTATAATTGCGGAGAAAATTTCAACTAATTAATTAAAAGATTTTGCGTAATATAATGTACTAATATTTAATAATATTTTAATAAAGCCTGTCTACATGTTTTGTAATTATTTGCGCTTTCATGTTTTGTTTTAACAAACATGGGATGCTTACAATGTTATTAGCTTTATTATTCCAACAATACAGTGCGTTTCAATCTTATTATATTTACTATTCATATATGATTATTTGTGGTTCTTAGATTGTTATTTAAAGATAAAATGGCGAACCACTGCTTTTCTTGGAATTGCTCGGAATGAACCAGCGCCCTCGGCAATTCTTGCAATATCCACGGTATTCTCTTTTCACATATAATATTTTCCTTTAAAGTTGAAAAGCTACATTGGAATTCATATATGAACATATAAGATAAATAATTTAAAATTATATATATATATATATAATTTAATTTAAAATCCTCTGATTGCATCTTTACTCATTTATTGATTCAGATGAAATGGTTATTCCTGGAAAGCAGTCGTGTAGTTACTTTAATGCGTAAATCTGTGAATGCCGTAGAGCTTAGCTAGATTCTTCACCTTTATAAATTTTATTTAACAATTTTACATTTCTCAAACAGCTTCAGCTGAATATGCAAAAAAATATGATAGTTTGTTTCCAACTAAATATTCATTCGGTCTGTTGAATGAAATAAATCAGACCCCAAAGTTTGTATCTAGAAATATGCTTCAATTTTTCAGCATCAATGCATTTTTAACGCATCCTTAGATTTCATACATGTTATGCAATGTTACCTTAGTATTTTAGCATTTAAATATTAATAGTCGATTAGAATTTAAAAAAAATAACTTATTAAATAATTAAAATCATCTAAAATATAGTTTAACCTACCCGTGCCGATATTGGGTATTGTAAGTTTTTGATTTTTCTGAATTAGTAAATTTAATTAATAAATTCACAAACTTTTCGTATTTGTCTAAAAAAGTCTAAAGAATAAATATTATAAATAATCATTGTCATTCATTGATTGGAATTGCGAAAAATAAAAACAACAATATTCGCTGTTGCTGCCAGGCGCGCGATGTTTTTTCTCGCTCGCATTCGGTACGATGTATCAAGTGTGAGTAAATTGCACGAGTGACACGTGCTGCGAGACATCGTCTAGATTTGTCATTAGCGTTGTCATTTACACGTCATATTGATTGGTTAAAAAATCCGAAACATTGACCAAACAATTAACATATATATATAAATAACTATTTATATTCTTGGAATAATTCAATTAAAAAAATGTCGAGATATTGATGAAGAATTCATCTTCAATTTTACGGTACTTACATTGAGATTCTTCTTAAAAAAACGCTTGTTTACGTAGGTTAGTTTAAAAATATTTTCTGTTTGGAATTATCGAATCAAGAAAATCTAAAACCTGAATTGTACAACAAACTTGACTCTCGATATCGATAATTTTATATTCAAAATTCATCATCATCATTTGCCAGCCACAAAGCTCTCACTCGCAGAGGGCATTGGCCTTACTCTCGAATGGCAGTCGAGGCCAAAGGAACCTGAGTCTCACACGTAAGGGCTCCGCTTTTGTGTCTATACCGCGGAGACCCAAGCCGTCTTGGTATGCGGTTTTTTGTATAGAGTTTCCCTCTCTTGGCCA
>JAGXCT010036240.1:51764-79502 GCA_022495035.1 Philopotamus ludificatus
GCATTGGACGTACATCTTCTACCATGTTGGTATCGGATTTTACCCTCTCGACTGTTTACAGGCAAGTAGGAGAGGGTTTGTCTCGGTATCTCGGAAAGACCACCTCAGAGAGAAGTATCGAGACAAGTATTCCTCCTAGAAAGAAGGAAGAATAGCGAAAGTATCGAGACTAGACCAATTATTGGTCAAAAGATTTGGGTTTTCCTTCCCATGCCCAGGGACTGTCTCTGTAGTGAGAAATCCGTTAGAGACCAGACTTGCATTCAAATATATATTCAAATAATTTTAATGAATATATATTTTCAAAAAAAAAATGCTTACACTCCTGAACAGCTTTTCCGTATGTGTTTCCGTAATGGATTTTTAAACCTTTTAATTTTTCCAATTTCTTTAGGATTTAGCTTACTTTTTATATTCTTAAAACTTTTTTTATTTAAACGAGACTCTAAATTTGGTTAACAAAATAATGATAACTGATGGCATTGTCACGTTTCAAAATATGAAAATTTCTATCCTTATTGGTTTGATTCATCGTCCAATTCACTATCGTCTAATAATAAACTACTTAAATTATTTAGAACCGATAAATCTAGTTAACTCTTGCTTAATAATAATTTTAATATCAAATAAAACCGTATCAGTATTAAATTGAGTAAAATAAGAAGCCCCTCATCTAGGGAAGCATATAAAGGAAAGCTCATAAATCTACAGCCATAGATTCATTTAACATAACGATTATGTTATGGACCTATAAATGTATATTAAGACATGGAGAAAGTCAAATAGGATCGTATCTGCAGTTTGTTCGCAATAAAACTCATGTTTATAGTCGCATAAATACCAATGGACATTACAGCTGCGCGCACTTATATCTCGTACCATTTAGTATCGGATTTAAGGGCACGTCCTTCGGAGCGGTCCACGATACTAGCGTGCGGTGGTGGGCACGATGGAATCGAGAGGGATTTTAATTAATTCAAAGTTTAGAATAATATTAATATTAAATCTGTAGTAAAGTTTAACGCGGCGAAGAAATAAATGCGTAAGCAGAGAGACGAGTCGAAATTTCGCCACGCATGGCACAATGGATCCCAGATGTCGCCGAGGTTATGACAGGATTTCGCAAAACTTTTCATATTAATACGGTGCTAGGTGTGTATGTGTGATTCTCAAATTGCTAATGGACCATCTGCATTATGTTCTGCGAATGGGCGAATGATTAATTAATAAAATATTCAACGCAATTTGACAGCTTTTAGCGAGACGGTGGACGAGTGTATGGTTAATCTACGAGGTCGTATCCACTCATTTTAGTTATTTAAATGTCTATCGATGACTTGACACTTTGTGGTTGTTTCTAAATGGTACAATGGGGAAGTCGTATCGACAAGAGACACGTCTTGCACTGTCAAAGTCTGACTGCTCTTTGTGCTCTGAAATAATGCTAATGATAGATAACGTCGACGCAATGAATAGCCGCCGATTTAAGCCCTTCCTCTAGAAGTGCCTTTGGCTCTATCTATAACTTTGTGCTAATCATTGTCCGTTATTATATATATATATAGTTTCATATACTAATGATATATACGAATACTATTATATTAAAATTATTACGTAACTATCAATTCTGCAATCTCTACGTGTTTAAATCTAGGTATTCTTATAATGGTTAGACATAGGCGATCTAATGATTTTCCGTCCATTGTGAGGTTGAATAATTCTGAATCTCATATGTTGGAGGGAAAATATTGATGTCCAAATATTTCAACCTGGACCATAAAGGAATATATAAAAAAGAAAATTGATGCCTTTGAAATGTGGTGCTGGCGACGTCTGCTAAGAATACCATGGACCGCTGAACGCACAAACGTGTCCGTTTTAAAAGAAATGGGGAACTACAAAGAAGACCGACTTTCGACCATATGTCTCAAAAGGATTCTTCGATATTTTGGGCATCTCGCCATAAGAAACGATAGCACGTAGAAGCTTGTCGCGCTTGGAAACGTACAAGGACAAAGGGGAAGGGGCAGGGTGCCCACCCGCTGGAGTGACCAAGTGAAGACCGCCACAATCTCCACCGTAGTAGCTGCGATGCGGGATGCAGGATGCAGAGAATCATGGTGACAAAACTAAGAACTTTCGGAATGATCACGATCCTCAGACATGAGGGTGCCGACCAAAGAAGAATTTCCTAGTATTAAAGTACTAAAGCTTAGGGTGTTTAATAGTGTTGTGGAGAAGTTGAAGTAAGATTTCATCGTTGAAGTAAGAAAGGACGAGGCTCAAATGAATGGAACATGATATCTTTAATATTCTTCGGTTTTCTACTTCTTCTCGTGTCCTGCTTCGATGCTTGATCTACCTCAGGAGTCTCAGACTTACTTATATTTCTCTTTTCTTTATAATGTCCATTAAACCCAATCTGGGACAATTCTTGAGCTCCCTATCCGATCCAGTTGCGAGTAATGACAGTTTCTTTCTTCCCGACCATTGATTACACTTTTTCCCTTTTTCCTCCATGATTGACTGAATTAGGCGATACTTTGGTTAACGAATGATGTATCCAAAGTGAACCCATATAAACTTTCGAATGGAAAATCCTGGTGCCAAACTACAATACTAGTATATTTCTTCGTGTCATTCATCTTCGACATTAACATTTCCGATCACCATTACTTTTTTCATGATTTTCTCTTATCTTTTGTCTAATATCCGAGAAAGCGTAGAATATTGATTAATTTTTGTAGCCAGTTGTCTTTCATTTATAAGCCTAAACTCTTTCGTGGTTAAGGCTTTCACAGCACATCTTTTTTGTAAATAATATCCCTTTATCTGTAACTAACTTAAAGACACTAAATAGTAGTTTTTGTTATTTATTTTTATAATAATCAGATTTATCCTCAATATCTTCTGCATATGACTAAACATTTGAAAACCACTCGTCCGGGGGATTGATGAAATGAAAAATGTATCATTCTAAAAATAAAAATAGTTATTCATAATTTGGTCGATATTTTAGATTTTTTTTTTAATCAATTTATCAATAGAGAACGCTCTCGGTGATGTGTCGCCGCAGACTGAGCTCTCGTAGCACCTATCACTCCCACGTTTCAATCGCACTCGGCACATCGTACCGGATGCGAGCGAGAAAAAACATCGCGTGCGTGGCAACAGCAGCGAATATTGTTATTTATTTTTTTTTCGTAATTCTGGACAATAAAGGGTCAATGCTTATTTATAATATTTATTGTTAAGACTTTTTTTATACAAATACAAGGAGTTTGAGTTATTTGAGAAAAATCAATAACTTGGGGTACCCAATATACCCCATCAGCGCGGCTGGGTTAATACATTTTGACCGATCAAAATTGGCAACACTGCATATCTTCTTCTTATCTTCATTATTAAATTCTCAGATTCGACGTATGCACATGTAGTAATCTAGTAGTATAGCTTAGGCTTAGTATTTATCTAGTATTATTATATTAATCTCGTAGTCGAGTATTACTTAAATTTAAAAAAATCTTTTCTTAATCGCATAAAAGTGGATAGAGTACCGCATAAATCGAGCTGTTGTATATGTATATGAATGTTATTAAATACGATATATTTTATGGCATTATATTAGATTTCCACAATGGTTTAATAAATTCTGTAAACGTAAAACCGCAATTTTTTCCGCCTGTTTATTATTTTCTTCAAAGGTATCATACTACGTATAAAAATCTTAAATTTCACACAATTTTTTCACTTAATCTCATTCCATTGACGAAATCCAAAAATAGAACGAGTTCAACAAACTCCTGCGGCCTCCCCATCTAGAGGAAAACAATGTCTTTAGGCGTTATTCTAATACATAATAAGATAACCGCGAAATTGTACTCGAACTTTGTCCAAGTACACACTTTGGAAATTGAAAGTGTTATCTCTAATGTGGATAACAGAATTTGTACGTCTGCGAAATTTATTCGAAACATTATCCAGCACTTGCAGGATAATACGCCCCGATGTTAATCTGGGGGGACCCAGCTCAACGTCCATCGAGCGGTAGAGTGAGTGGGGCCACACTTCACAAACTTGAAAACACAGATATTTAATCAAATAGTGTATGAAGTGCTTTGAGTGTATAGTTGAGTTGCGTAACTGGTTTACCGGCCCGATCAATCCCCCGATTTGGGGGGCGGTGGATCTTCCCTGTGCTTCAGGTCTGCCACCCCCATCCCCCGTCCCACTCTCCTCGGGCGTGGAGCGGCTACGAGTCGCGTAGCGTAAATGTGACTCGATTTACACGGCGGCCACATGGTGCTAGCCGAGTTGTAAGGGCGATGGGACAAATGAAATTCAAAATGTGTGCCCTCGAAGCAACAATGTAAAAAATACAGTCACGTGCCGAGCAGTGGCGTGCCGTGACATAACTGCCTTCGTGAGCCCTCTACGCGGGTAATTCGAATATAATTTCAGGCAATTCGTTTTCAATGAATTGCGGAATGACTCAATTTCACATGTGGATGGGATTAAAATATTTTTTTTTACATCATAAACATATATTTCCCTTAAAATTACTCCATCACCAAGAAATCTAGCTTAACAACGCATTGTTATGAGTTATTAAGATAAATACAATTATAAGCGCTTAAAACAACTACTTGGATTATACTTGGTTATTCTTTATAAATTGAAACCATTCCATCTGAACATCATTACCATTCTTGACCCTGGTATACTGCAAGAAAAATGTACAATACTTTGAAGAAAAGCATTTAAAAATAAGATTGAATAAAAATATATATTTTGTGGTCCTTTGTTTTTTATAACAGCTGGAATCCGAGCTGGTATTGAATCCACCAAGTTCTTTATTACTTCTATTGTAATCATACCAAACCTATGTTATTGATGTTATTAGTGATTTTTAATAGACAGGCTACTCTCTGTTGATTTTTGTTTTTATAATGTTACGACAATGTTTAAATCCCCAATTTTTGACCTGTGAAAATAATATAGATATGATGTTTTTTGCCTAAACCAAATTGAATAGTTAAAAAAAAACTTTTATCGTTTTGGTCCGGTGGCATGGTGCAGAATCGTCCTGAAAAATGCTGTGGTTTATCATGAGTTGTTCTAAGGACGAAATAAAGTTCTCACTTATGATCTTTTTATGAACTTCTGCATTGATGAATAAAAAGCATCCTCAAACCATTTTTCCTGCTGGATGCTTCAAAGTTGGCCTGATGCATTTTTCGTCAAACTTTCTCTTGTTTTCTTCGTAAATGCCATCCGAGACCCAATTCCCTAAGCCTTAATTTCGATACTGTCTTCAGTTCACACACCTCCGATGAACTCAGTTCTTATATCCACTGCAGTTTTGAATCAGTTGGTTGAGCAGAACCTTTTTAAAAGACGATCTTCTGTAGCGGATGTCCTCCGTTTTAACCCTTTTCCATCTTTGCGCTCTACCCAGTCTTTTGTAATTTCTTTGTAAATTTAGAATTTTCAAATTATTCATAACTAAATATTTATTTTTCACTATTTCTAACACTATATCACAATATACACAATTATTTCTGGTAAAGTAGTGAAATAAAACGATAATTTATATAAAACAAAAATCATATCCCTTCCTCTGATCACTAATTTTACCTTAAAACTAAGATAGATGTAATGTAAATGTAAGACTAATGTAGATACCCTAATTGTCTTATATGACTTGATTAATATTCTTTATAATTATTTATATTTAGCATATCACATCACAGTTACTACGGTGAAATCCTGCCCATTTCTCTACGTTCTAATCAAGCCCAAAGTAGCTAAGAATCCGTTTATACATATGGTGGAGAATTTTTCGTAGCCCAATTCTTTTAAGTCATAATTTTATGTACGTTTAGCGGTCCTCTGTTGGAATTTTTTTATAACGAGATGCCCAGAATAGCTAAGAATCCTTTTGGTCGAGAATTTGTCTTCTTTTATAATCCCAAGTTCTTCCGGTATTCCCAGACGGCATCTTCGTCGGCTAAGTTAGATTAGATTTTAGAATTTACGGACTACTTAAAATGTATAACGAATGTTAAACATTGCATCAGATTGTCCATAGAACATATTTTTAAATGATCTGCACGCGTTTAAATTCTAGCCTCAAAAAACCGACTTATATTTTTAATTATCCAGATATTTTTTATTACTTAACTAATATCGGGACTTTAACAACTACACGTTTAAAATAACCATGTTTGACGTCTGATTCGTGGGTTAAATCTTGGCTTTCAGATAGCAACACAAATCTTAGCATTATAAAAAATCGGTTAATTTAAGTAAAAGTATAAAAGCTGTGTTAATAGTTATTCTTTCGATATAAGACATCGTAGAAATTTAATATATATTAATATAATATAATAATTCTGATATTCTGTCTCAGTTTATACATTTATTGAGAAAAAAATAGATGTCACAAATTTAGGTACAATGTTAAATTTTAATAAACAGAATAAAACAAACAATGTTTTATTTTTAATATATCGAATTTAACATTATATGCTTAAAGTTTATTTAATAAATCAGACAAAGATAAATAAAATATGGTTTATATGGGAATCTAAGCGCATCGATAAAAAAAATCTATTCGTCTAGAAATCCTCGTCAGATGAGACTAATGTTGGTTTTCGGATCATTAAGCCACTTGCCACACGAAAAAATACCGAGAAAGCGATTTGTATTTATATTTCTTATGGCATAGATACATCAGAAGCCACAAACAAAAAAAAAACAAATTGAGGTTCGGAATAAACGGGAATTTAGAAAATAAATTGATGATAAAACTAAATATATATTGTATAATATGAATTAAAAATATTAAGGCATTGCGAATACTTAAGCTTTCATTGTATTATATGTATAGTAAGAGCTTAAGTTTTATATCCAAAACCAGTGTTATGGCTTGTAGGTAACATGCATATATTTCGATAGTGCAAGTTAAAACCGCATTCGCTATGTTAGTAGTCGGATAGATTGTCCATTGAAAAGCAATAATTCAAAGAATTCTATAACTACTGGCCCAGGGGAATATCTTAAGAGGAAGAGACCATTACCTCCATGTTTTTATATAAAAATCATATTTATATGGGTAGTTTGGCGCGATTGGATTAATTAATTTAATGCCATCTATTCTGTGTTGAATAAATATGTATATAAAACAAATAATATAAATTTCAATCCAACTGAAATAATATTAAAAATTAACCTGTGTCGTGGTTCGATACTTGGGGGAATATTAGTATGAGAGACTCATTCCCGTTGTATCTTTAGAGTCTTTAGAATGTTTATAGAATGTTTATGTAATATTATTATAAATAAATGTGTACCTTTTTTATTGTACTAATATTCAATATTGTCTTTACTATATATTAATAATTTTTAAATAATAGTAAAATTGAATGGAGTAATATATTTGAAAAAATCATGCATTGAAGATTGGAGGTTTTTACTATTTTTCTGAATCAATTATTTTTTTTTTTAATATTTAATAATATTATTTAGAATTAAATCGTGTTATTCAAATGCCCAGTAATCGGTTTAGTTAGAAAGCACGCCACTGGCGTACACGCACATGTGCGGTCTCATGTGTGAGTAGTAAATACTACTAGCGCAGACGATAAATCGCTCTTGGGCGGGTAAAGGGAAATAAATCTGTTTTTGCGGCATATCGAAAATTTTGCAAATAAATATTCGACATGGAAACGATTTATATAAATTTTGAATAAGCTCCGTGTCCCTAAAACGAGAAGAAGATCAATAGACACTTACATTTGAGGTTTCCACGAAACGAGACAATAACTTCGTCCTAATCAAGAGTAATAATCAGTCACAATAAAAAATATTTAATAGTTAACCCGACGAGTTTCGTAATTACAATAGTTTGGGATTATCCAATCATAGTTAGGGCGAGTGCGTAATCAAAATTTATATTATTACGGTTTCAGCTGTAATTAGAGTGACCCAGTGTCGCTCGAAACAATACAAGTTCTAAGTTTCAGACCGCTCCGAGGTCAAGTTCGTACGATAATATTTATGAAACGCTCTACAAGTGCCGCAGCTGGGTTGCTCTCTAACGATCCTCCGAAAATCGCTCTTTATATTTGAAAGCTCTGCCATAAAACGTCGTAAGCGCCTTTGCCCATATTTTGGAAATGAAAGTTATTTTAAATATTTATTATTTTTATTATTTTAACGGTTCGATCGCCTTTTTTAGAAGTCAAAATTATACACTGTGGTATTTTTCTAGACTAATATATGTATGCAAGAGCGCTGTCTACTTCTCAGCGGGTCGGTAGCGGAGTGCGGGGGGATCTTCCCACTAAGCGCCGTGCCGCGCTGCAACTCGGTGCAGTCATAGTTACACAGCTACATTGAGCCATTTAATACTTTTACGTCACCTCTTTTTTTATTTTAAATAAAATATGAGCGAAATCTACTTTTTTTAATTTTTCATATTCCGCATCACCCCCAAATATTTTACCCACGAGATGCAACTGCCTAATATATTGATGGTAATCATATATTAATATATGTTAGAACCTTAACTTAGCCCCTTGATATTGTTTATCTTGACAATAAATCAGTTTATATGACTCTACGCTCAGCTTTTGAACATCTGACATTAGCAATTTAGTTTGCAATTTTATCTGAATTAACAAAATATTGAATTTTGAGTTTTATTCTGATTTTTTTTTTATTAATTTCTAAAATCATGTAATAATTAATCCTAATAACTAAAATTGACAGCTGTGTTCCAAAGAACATACATTTTTGTGTTTTTGTGTCCTCGATCAAGCCTTGATAAAAAATATAGCATACGGCATCTGATATGTCAACCGTCAGTTTTAGGGTTGGATGCCTTTTACTTTATATTATATACAAATACTCGTGTACAGTTAAACCCCCACTAACACTAAAATCGGGATCGCGTAAATTGGAGTCGTGTTATTTGGGGTATAGCTTGGCGCGTGTTGAATACACAGACGCTAGCCAACGTTTGACTGTATGCACCGCACAGACGGCCGCCCGGCTGTGTGTGTGCAGCCGAACCCGTGTCAAATAAATAGTCAGCTTGTATGTATTCGTCGATCGTCGGCGTGAATGCGACCGCGCAAGTTGGGGTATAGGCGGCAAATATTTCAATCCATTGCGTTATTCGGAGTAGTTTAATAGGGGGTTCCACTGTATGGAAATTATTCAATAAATACGTTAACAGTTGCATCATTTTAAGAAATATTCGAAAATAATCGTGAATTATTTTATTATTATGTGTGAAATCATGATAACTATTTTAAATTTTAATGAAAAAAAACTCCAAATTAATTATATATTTCTCCAGTTGATCTTCTTTTATCCTTTGACTTTTCTTTAACCATTTTCTTTCTTATAAAGCTAGCAAAGTGATCAAACTTATTTTATCTATTTTATTAATTTTTCCATTTTAAGTTCAAATATTCGGAATTCACCCATTAGCACTGAAAATTTATTGCATTTTAAAATAGGCATCATTTAAAATTAGCGAATTTTCCGTAAAACACTATAAATTGAAACTTTGGAAGTAAAATTGTATAGCTATTTTCTAAAATAGATATGATAACTGATTATAATTAATTCGATGGCGATTTATTTAATTATTTATTTAACTACGATGGATGAATGGCATAACAGGATGATTTTAAACCGTCATTCACAGATATAAATATTCTAAAGATACAAAGGGATGAGTCTCTCACAGCAATATTCCCCCCAGTGTCAAACCACGACACTGGTTAATTTTTTATTAATATTATTTCAGTTAGATTGAATAAAGTTTAGATTAAATATGCATCGTTTGAATCAGAATCACCATTGTCGACAGTTGGATTTAAGTCGTCAAATTTTCGAATACATTCATATCATTCAGCGGTATTGCTGTTGAATGCATAATTCATGTATTCCACGTCTTGTAGACAATCTGTTGATGTTTCGGTATCGCGCCGCCTCATATCCAATTAGCCATCTCCGAACCGCACCCGTCACTCAAGCGGTTGTCTGAGGGTGTGAGGGCGCCCTAAGTACAGCTCGATGTACGGCTCTCGACCCCAAAAAATAATGGTTTGACGTTAATTTTCATCAACGGCTGTAAAGTATGGGCGGGATATGCCCGAAGGGGATGAAGGCCGGAATGGAGATGAACAATGTGCGAGGGCAGTGCCGGCAGAACATCCAATATTTTTTTTTGCACGTGTTACCATGTTCCGGCCGGAAAACGAGATGGATATGCGGAGTGAAATTTCAGGTTAACAATGGAAAAAGAATCAAGATTTTTTTTTTAATTTAGAAGATAATTATAACCCACCCTCATATATCATGGAAAAGTATTGATATTTGTATAAAAACATATTTTTTATCACATTAATTAAAAAAAAATCTCGATACTTTATCTCTGACTAACTGTCACTATTTTTTTCCATTCTGCACAAATCTTATCTAACGAAATGTGTCCATTTTTTCCGCTTCTACCGCGACTTCGACGTGGTTATTAGCTTTCGGCTACAAATCTACTTGATTCGTTAGACGTATTATCTATTTTAGTAGATGAGATCTACAGAATATCACATGAGTTTCTAATTATGCTAAAATTTCTAGTTCTAATATTTAAAAAAATGCGAAATATTTCCCTTTCGTCCTTGGCTCAGTTTATCTTCTTCGAACTGTATCTTGGTGTCTAATGTTTCGCAATTGTTCAGAGCTTAAAGCTATGTATAATTTTAATGAGCTTAATATATACGATTAAATAAAAATTAATATTAAAACTGAAATTACGCTGAAAAATATTATTCATGAATTTTTATAATCATAGTTTATAGTGAGATTGATCAGATTAATTATCATTTAAAATTGAGTACATACGTTAAATTGTCATATTACCTTTATATTTTTTAATGGTGTAATTAAATTTAACGTGCCAAACTTAAAAGGTCAATGTTCTTTGGTTGACTACAAAATATAATATGCGCGCGTGAACAAAACTAAACATAGAAGAAGGTCATTTGGAATATGTGAATGGAAAAAAATGTCTAATTTTTTATTTCGTTCAATAACCAATAAATTATCATTTATATATAGGGCTGGTTACTATAGCGTAGTACCTATTTAGGCGCTATAGGAGGGTGGCTTGACTGTACACAAAATTCCATTTTTCTTGATTACTAAAAATAAATTTGCAAGCTATATGACATTTACCATATTTTATAAATTCCCATTTACCTAAATTATTAGTAACTTAAACGTGCTGATTTATAATTAATCATTGACCTTTATTGTCCGAATTTTTCTTCTGTATCCACGGGCGCGATGTTTTTCTCGCTCGCACTCGGTACGATGTGCCAAGTGCAAGTGAAACGTATACTAGTGACACGTGCCGCGAGAATTTGGCGGTCGGTCTACCGGCGGCGTGTCCTCAGTCATCGTCAAGTGTGTGTATTATTTACGCATCATATTAATTAGTAAAAAATCCAAAATATCGACCAAATTTTGAAGCATATCATGAATAACTATTTTTATTCTTAGAATAATCCATTTAAAAATAATTGAAAATTGGTTGGGGTCTATTTTTCATTATAAATAGATGCGGATGGTTTCGAGCCGCCGTGACGGATCGGTTAAGGTCGTTAGACCAGAGTTTATTTTCAAAGTGACTAATAGTCTCAGCCTCATCCATCAAATTATTATTAAGCTTGTCTTCTTCATTTGGAATCTTATAGATTACAATTGTAATGAAAATTATTAAGTTAATCATAAAGCTCAATCAATGTTATATTTTTATGGCTATTAAATTATAATTTTCAATATCTATAAATGCAAAAATATATATAATAGTGTAATTGGCTTATTTTTTAACCAAGACATTCTTAATAATTTTAATTAAAAAAAATAGTAATAATGAATTTTAAATAGCAATTTATTTTTTAGAAATGCCTTTGCAATTAAACGACGTATTCATACTTTCCTTTTTTCGTAATTCGATTTAAACTAAAAATAATAACTTTATTAAATTGTGTACAACAGAATAAAATTTTCAATATGAATGGCGTATTATTTAGAATATTTAGAATTTAGAATTCACTGAATATTTCGGGGCAATTAGCTAACTGAAAAGGGTTACATGTCTCTATTTCATACTTGATGAAAATTTCTTATTACAATTTTGATTCAATGCCGTTTCAATTGATGCACGATTCACTGATGCAACTAAACTGAAACGCAGCATCCCTCACACCCTCCGAAACAGGCTCCAACAGATTAAACAAGTCGTCGCTATTCATGAAACTTCAGCGACACTAGCTCATAGCTATGTCTTCGGAGGACAATGGCGTTGCCATACAATGGCTTTCATTAATTGACAGTCTCGGCTGCAATCACGTGCAGCATCGCCGCCGACCGATTGTTTCGCTGAAACTAGGCGTGAAACGTCAACACACAATTGAGTTGTATGAAAGCCGCAATGTTAATCTGATGAATATCTGCGAAACAATAGGGTCGCTAATTGGAAGAAAGTAGTGCGTTGACCACGCCGTCGCCCATTAGTAAGTTCGTCCGAAAGGACCCTAAAATTCGCACACGCGGGACTAAAAGCCATGCCCTGCCCCAGGGGTCGCCAATAAAATTTAACGCTAACGCTAGCGTTAATTTTGTTATGTGGAAATTGTGGAATATATTTTTTTTTCGCTCACTCTTGAAAGAAATTTTGACGGAGGCAGCAGGTGTCTGCAGCATTAAAAGCTTATCTCCGTTTTAAAATGTGGCTGTACAATCGCGGGGTGAGGCGGTGGATGGATGGTGGGACCGGAGAGTGGCTTTGTGCTCTCGCAAGGCTGATTCTGCTCAACAAGCGTCGGGGGGTCAAAAAGACCCCGCGTATCGATTGGAGCCACGAGGCACCGGGCGCGCCTCGCCTTTAATACTTTTTACTTACATCCATCATCCTGTTGTAATAACGGACGAAAATAGCGTATTCGCGGCCGTAGAATGTTTTGTTTCATTTTCAGATAAAAAAAAACCGCCGTAATGTTTCCGCACTTTAACAGTCTGCATGCAACATGCCAACATTTCCGCACGGACTAGGTCAACGCTGTAAATCAATACGACCGACACTGTCATCTCGACTGATAGTGGAAAAGCTCTATGAATAATCGTCGAATCTATGTAAAATGTGTCTAAAGTTAAATTACATTTTCACGATTTTCATATGAAGGTTTCCTTAGCTTGTGATGATTCTATAGCTCTCATGATATGATATACTAGGGATACCCAGAATTAATGTCACATTTTCGATTGTTAATTTTTTTAACCGATCCGTCGTGGCTGCTCTAAAACAACCGCGTCGTCCGAAGGGGGTCTATTTATAATATAAATTGACCCCGAGCATTTCAAGTCAAAGATAAAAAAAAGTCAATCGTCACATTTCGTGTTCGTATGCTTTCGCTATATAGAATGCGGCCTTTCCCGAGATGACAGACCAATCAGAGCGTCCGCATCCCTTTCATAGACAGCAAGTCTGCTACAAAACCCCCGTTTTTGTCAGTCAGCAGTTGGTCGTTGGCATTTCGACAGTTGACAGGGTGATTCGCTCACGCTGTCATGTCTGTCACATCTCCGTATTTCTCTCGTACCAGAGATTCCCGGTCTGGGATCTTTATTATCCTCATCTCGTACCGAAGATTCGTATCTGGGATCTTTTATCTTCATATCCATATTTACCCATCATCGAACTGACGACATCTGCATTTCTTCAATAAACATCATAATCTTCAAAACAAAGCGTGTTTCACTTTAATACCGATCTTCGAAGCGATCGTTAACTACCGAAGATCGAACGTTTTGACGCCAATGGTTGGACGCCCATTTTAATAATCGGTAACAATTCGCGCGTCGTAACAATTGGAGGCAGCGACGGGTTACCTTTTCTGATATCGGTACTATCGTCGCGCGTCTCTTTAAACATTTTGGTGGCAGCGGTGGGATATCATTTTTTGGTACTACTTTTGCGCCCCTTAACATTTTGGTGGCAGCGGTGGGATACCATTTTTTAGTACTACTGTCGCGATCCTTAATATAAGCATTAAAATCGTTATTCATGACGTGCTTCATAATTTGGTCAATAATACCTAATGAATCAATATGACGTGTAAATGACAAGAGCACTCGGCAATGTCCTGCCGCAGACTACACTCTCGCCGCACATGTCAATCGCTCGGTTTTACTCGCACTCGGCACATCGTATCATATTGATGTTTTTATTTTTTCGCAATTGCAGTCAATAAAAGATAGTAATTATTTATAACATTTATTCTCTTGACTTTTACTCTCTAGACTAAAAAAAATGTGTCATCTAGAATGTATATTAAAATAAAGGTAATTTGAGAAAAATCAAAAACTTGGGGTCCCTAATAGACCCATTGGCATGGCCAGGTTAACGACGTCGGTTATAACACTTTATTGCATCTATCATATTCACCAGATCTGACATCTCCAGATTACCATCTGTTGCGATCGCTGAAACATTTTTTAGAAGATATTTTTATTCAAAACCAAGGGAATTTTATAAAAAAGGGATTTATGATGTAATAAATAGATGGCGGATAGTTAAAGATAAAACTTCGTATAAATACATTTTACATTAGGAAAATAAAACATTTTTTTTAATCAAGTTGTTTAAATCAACCATCATCTCTATTAAGCGTATTAAAAATAAAGTTTTTGAAAAATTTACCATAATCAACCAATGACGAATAAAAAGGTTCATCGAGTCAACCAAACAATTTGATTGCGTATAAATCATTTACTTTGTTTTTTAAGTCAGTTGCGAACAGCCATGCTTTCTTTCGACTCATCTCTAGGAATATGGCTTGATACTATGATTAATCTCTTATGATTAATATCTTTACCGGCCTGATGATACTAAGCAAGGAGGAATCGATATACTATGACTTTATCGTTATGCTAATTTTTATTTTTTAATAAATAAATATGAATACTAAAATAATATTATTTCTATAATTAAATTAAATATATATAGATTATGATAGTAAATATTTGTATGGATAAAAACTTAAAGAGATACATTTATTAAGCTTGTATACGGAATAATTAATTGTTTGCTCTATCTATTGTATATTTAGAAATCTTCGCCAGTACAATTTTATACATTGTTTCATTATATATTTACTGAAAATTATGAAACTTTTTCTTTCCCTATCTGAATATTATAAATTATTACTATATAATTTCAAATTTATAACAAAGTATGAAAATATTACAATGGATCAAAGCTTCTTTAATTTTTCAAATATTATTAATTGATCGCATTTATTTTACATGTATCCTTAATAATCTATTAAGTTTTATTAAAAAGAATATTTTAATGCAACGTCTATATATGTTTATTAAATTTTATGACATTACAAAGCACTTTCAATCTTTCCTGCACTTTGTAATACGAGCGTAGGAGATTGGAACTTAAGTGCACGTTAAATAAATTAAATTATGTGTAGATGGGCGCTGTAAATATTCCTACTTTCAGGAAGAAACACATAATAAATATCTTGATAAAAAGTTAGACGGATGCGTGCTAAGGACGAACACAGCTTGAAGGGCACCAAAAATTATTATTTATTACTCTGGGGATGCTCGCAAGAAATTGTTTTATAAACTATACGCTCGATTCAACTTCATAACAATTTTTACATGGCTCTGACGAGGGACTCTACCCATGGCATAATTTGCCGAGAATAAATTGCTTTCGACAATACCGCGAAATTGTTTTAATTTTTGTTTAGACGCGCAATAAAACGCAATACCTATCGCCGTCGACAATGAAAATAAAATAAATATTGAATATAAAAAGGGGGAGACGAATTTTCACGACCGATAAAAATTCTCTCACACGCTTTCGAAAATTCTTTCGGAAGGAAAATTCTTCGGCAACGAAAAAATGTATGGACTAGTACGCACGACTAAAGTTAATCTACCTAATGAATCTTGATATATATAATAACAACGTGGCGTGAATGCGAACACTGGTTGTTTTTACCGGTTTTTTTTATTTTACTTTATATTACTCTTACGCGTTTTGTACGCGTTTTGGCTGAATTGCCACCATATTGTGTAAAAAATTGCAAATGAAACCGCGAACTTTGCAGATAAAATATCTACAAAGCCCCTCTTTACAGATATTCGCGTGCGGAGAGAGAGAGCACGTATTTTAAATCAGATAGAGATTGTACTCGAGATGTGTTATTTGCTTGTAAGTATTTTACATAATGTAAAACTTTACGTATTAGTAATAATCCATTTTATTCAATTTATTACATCGTCGTTTATTCTGAAATTTTGAGATTAGTTATCTGCATTGTTGCAATTAAGTATTGATTGACTACTGAGTTGATGTTCAGCTGAATATTTTCTGTAATCTTACAAGATCGACTCATTGTCAGATAGATGTCCTTTGTGGATCAGACCTTACTGAATTATTTTTTTTGATATTAGGAAGTGAAAATCATCTGATATTTTCTTTTTGGTAATTGTTCTATTTTAAATTTTCTTGAATCGTATGCCAGAATCTTAGCTTTTAATAATTTGTTTTGCTGACAATATTTTGGAATCCAATTGTCTCTATGGCAGTTTGTTTAGCAATGCTTAAAATATTTTTTTTAATCCAAAAAAGTCGTAAACTAAAAAATAATATTTTTATAAGGACCAGAGAGAAATCGCGTATTTTATGAACCGATATTTAAGTTCAGTCTGTGTTCAAACCCCTATAACATTTAATAAAGACCTTATTTTAATGATGTCCTTGATCAATTTGAACTTTAAATAATATAAATTACACGACTTCTAGTAGCAGTCAACCCTTGAACATCAAAAAACTACCCTAAAGTATCTCCTAAAAGAGTTTTTTTATGTTATTTCAAAAATATTGTATGTTCCATTAACAGTAAGATTATTCATAAGAAACGCAAATAATAAATACAAAAAATTTAGAAAAATAAATTTTCATTGTCTGTGTGTTACGCCAATGGCAGATTAATTTCACGCACGTAGTAAAAATCAGATGAACGCTTTTTTCTTTTACCTATTTGTTTGTATCACTGATAAGCCTTACATTATTCTGATCATTACTGAGCACAAATAATTCAGAATCTATATTAACCTAGCCGTGCAGATGTGGTCTATTTGGGATTCCAAGTTTTTATCGAATAACTCTTTTAATATATATTTCCTACACGTCACAAACTTTTTGTATTTGTTTAAAAAAAGTCTTGAGATTAAATATTATTAATAATCATTGAATTTTATTGTCTGCAATTGCGAAAAAAAATAAAAACAACTGTATTCTGTTCTGTTGCGATGAACGCGATGTTTTTTTTCACTCGCATTCAGTACGATGTCTTATGTATTTTCGAGCCACTGTGATGGATCTATTGTATGGCCTTTATTTTTAAATAATATAAATATTATAGAATAAGAATATGAAACTTAAGTTAGTTTTGATGTTTTTTATTCGAACTATGGCTTTGATTAAACGTTTACCTTTAGCCAGTCTCTATTAAATTAAGAAGTATCGTTGCGACTTTTCTCCCCTTTCGATTGCAACTTTGCTCCTTAATAAAAGGTTTAATAAAGTAAAAATATGAAGAATTTTCTCAAAAAACATTTAATCCTTATTTAATATTATCTTATTGACAATACAATTGTTCCAGAGTTTTTTTATCGTGTCTTTATCATTTTAATATTGGCATCACGGCGTTTTCGATTTTTTTTTACCATCGGGAATTAGAAGAAATCGCTATGGACATGTCAGCTCATTTTTTTTATTAAACCTTATACAGCATTCGCTATTATATTATTTTCCATCCATTTCCATTGCAATTGCTTATATATCTAACAATAAAACCATTAAATATTATTCATACTCACTTTGTAAACACCTCAGTTGCGAATGCATCAGTCAAAATTTGCAATTATATTCCATCCAATAATAATAATCGTTAAGAATGCTATCGTTAAATTCAGTCTCGCTCAGATATCACATTTTATTATGTACTTTGTGAGTGAAATAACTAACTTTTTACGTGGATGCCTTTTGTTGGATCTGAATAATTTAAAAAGTTTTACCTGTAAAATTTTACGTCATTAATTCTTATTAACATTATTAAGTATTGAGATTGCGGCGAGCCGGCTCGGCAAATCCAATTGAAAGTTTTCGACTGTGAAATTCCTGAAAGTCGAAAGCTTAGCGCGCGCGGAATGCAGAGATCATGCTAATTTAATAAAATCTGATACCATCGCCGATATCAAAAGTCTTTATGCGTCCAAATAATATTCCGCGAACGCACCGAAATGTTTACAATCGCGTTGTTTGTTTACGGCGGGGCGTATTTGGAATGTTTGCACAAAATGCTTGTTAGCAATTTGCAAAGAAAAAAAATCCAAAGCTGGCGTAGTACGTTGACCGGTTCAGTATTATTCAAACCGTGTAATTGGTATGTACTTTTTCATTTATATTTATTTACTGTCTAAAATTTAATCAGACTGAAATGGACTGAAATTTCTTTTTATGCGTTTCGTGGAGATGAGCAAGCGAATTCTTATTTAAAAGGCAATTTGTGTCTATACATATGCTTTTAATATTACATTCATCATCTTAATAGAAGTACGTATATATCAGTGTGACCAAAAAATATATTTTTATAAATAGCTATGATTTTTTATGTAAAATCTTGTTTTAATATCAGACTGTTCGGAAATTAATTTCGTTTTGTTTTAATGAATATGAAAGACGATTTTCTTATAGTGAACAAATATGTTATTGAATTATATATTGTCCATTTTGGTCCAATACCTTTTGCCATCTTTCTGGCAGTAGCATGATTCCACGCTCATAAAATTTTTGTTCTTTGCTGGCAAAAAACTGATCCAGGTGATTTTTGACCTCCTCATTTGAAGTAAAGGTTTTACCGTCTAAAACATTTTGTAGAGACCGGAACAAATAATAATCAGATGGTGCCAGATCTAGAGAATACGATGGATAACAAACTTGTATGGGGTCTCGCATTATCTTGGTGGAACACTACGCCTTTCCGATTGATCAATTCTGACCTTCTCTGTTAAAGTGAATCATTCAATTTGTCCAGCTGATAACAGCACATTTCCAGAATTGATCGTTGTGTTGTTAGGTAGAAGCTCAAAAAAAAAACGATTCCTTTGAAATCCCATCAAACAGATAGCATCACCTTTTTTTTGATGAATATCGGCTTTTGAATGCTTTGAGACGGTTCTTTTTTTTTACACGATGATCTCTTGCTTAAACATTGTTGTAGAAAACCCATTTATCATCTCCAGTGATGATGTGCTTCAAAAATGGATACTTTTCTTGACGTTTGAGAAGCAATACACAGACGTCAACACGACGGCACAAATTTCTTTCCATAAGAACATGAAGAACAACATATGTCGAGCTTTAAGATTGAACCTAGGCGTTTCAAATAATCATGAACGGTTGAATTCGATTAGTTTAATCTCTCAGCAATCTCACGAGTTGTTATTCGCCGGCTTGCATCTATTAATGCCTTTATTGTGTCTTCATCAGCTTCAGCTGGCCTTCCAGAACGTGGTGCATCTTCAACATCGAAATTTCCGGATCGAAATTTTGCAAACTACAATAGTTTTGACACTAACGTTATGTCAATACATCTTCTTCATACACATCAGATAATTTTTTTCTTGCTTGAGCAACATTTTTACCTTTTCGATAGTAAGATAGTAAAATATGCCCAAAATGCTGCATTTCACTTTCCATATTTGAAACCACTTTCCATATTGGGTACCAACAAAAAATACTCCGTAGAATCAATCGAACTTTTTATAAGCAAGCCTTGCTGTATCAGCTGTCAAAATATATAATGATTATGCGACTTGAGTGTGAAGTTGGCTGTGAAAAAATACAATTAAGTACTCTATTAGGAAAAACGAAATGACTTTCCGAACAACCCATTATTATATCTAGGGACGAGTTTCTTCTTGTGGGCAACCGAGGCATTGCCCCACACACATTTCTCCTAATAAAAAAATAATAATTAGCTGAAATATGCTTACAGAACCGTATTCGTATGTGTTTGGGCATTCTTGTATCCGCCCTGGTCACGTGATCGCTAGCTTTGACGCGAAAGAGTGTTGTTGACTAGGTAGTGGAGGTAAAAAGAAAAGTTTTGTATTACCCTATACAGAAGGTCGCTTTTCGTTTGCTACGTAAAGCTCTGTTTGGGGCAGGCCTGTTTATATTTTTTACTCGATTCGAAAAATAAACGACACCGTTAACGTTTTACTCTTTATTAAAATTTAATATCATCATCAACTGATTGGTGAAAATCTTTATTTTTCCATGACTCGATTGATTGGCGATTAAAAATTTTCGAATCCTTGTGTAACCGTATTTCCGACACTTTGGGGACAAGAGTTCAAATAAATATTAATAAAAACGATTTACATTTGATTTTGAAAAATACATATGTTTATATGTAAATAAAAAATATTATTACTATTTACTGTACTACAAAAGTATACATTTTTTGGGGGAAAAAAGGGGGGGGGGCACTTTAACCTCATCAGACCAGAAATATTCGAAAGGCTTTTTCAAGTTTTATATTCCATCAAAATGCTGATGTAAATTTAATTTTATGACGATTTATAGCAAAAATTTGCTTAGTATTTTAAATAATATTAATTAATACCACTATAGTATTAAATTACAGGGATTTAAACTTTGCATGTATGCTCTCAATGGACATCATTAAAACTTTCATAGAGGCAGAGTGAATTACACAGTTTCCACATAAACTCTGATTTTTATTTTACTTGCCAAAGTATATTACACACATACATATATAAGATGTCACTTATATTCCGGTTTAAAACTCTAGAAGCATTAAAGAGCTTTTCCTGTTGCACGATTCATTTCCGGCTCTTTCGTGTTGAGGCCACATCTCGGATGTCGCATACAGTCTCATATAAGATGAAACCTTTTAGACCGCGAACCAATATTTAAAACGGTTCGACTTTAATAGATTTCTATAAAATATAATATAATACGTTGAAAATAATATATAAGCCATATTTTAAACTGCTTACCTCCAACGGTTCATAATATTTTCACAGCGTGAACTTTAAAATGTTATTCAATAAAATCGTATAATAATTCTCTGGCTAAAAATATAATTATTTATTATTCTAATACATATTCATGAATAAATTAATTAACATATATATTTGGGACCCCAAGTTTTTGATTTTTTTTCGAATAACTCTTTTAAGCCTTTCAGTGCGGGGCGCATGACGTACATGCGCATACAAATCGTGTCCAGGGTGCGGCCGCATGTCGTACATGCGCGAGATTCTTTAAAACTTTAACTTGACGTTACGTTAAAAGTAGACCAAGTTAAGTGATAGTCATTTTGTTTAAAATCAGCTAATAAACAAAGCTATCAATGATACTGTATATCAAAAGAAATTTATAGGAACCATGTAATATGTAAATATGAATAGTAACGATTCAAATCGCGCGTGGTGTCTCATTCAAATCTCCGCAGTTGTATCGGTGACGTATCTCGGCTCAGGGGTTGTTAAGGGTGTTCCACGTACATTATGTTCCACATACACGTGTACGAATGTAATGGTATATGAAAATTGCATTTCGCATTTTGATTCGCATTCCCATTTTTTTCTCACTTAATCTCTGTTTGAGCAATTGATATTTTGTTCGGTTATTGGCCAAAGAAAATAAAGCGAATCAGAGTTTATTTTTTTTTAGTTGAGATGAAGGCATATCCTAAATGTGTTTAATCTCTTGAAATGGTCTAATATAGCGGTAAACGGTGAATACAAATTTACCTCGCCAAAAAAATAATTTGGTCCAAATAGCGCTGCACTCAGATGCAGAATCGTGTTTAGACCCACCGCATTAAAAGGGTTAATATAAATCCTACACGTCACAAACTTTTTTTATTTGTCTAAAAAAGTATAAGGAATAAATATTATATATATATAATATGCTAAAAAAAAATAAAAACAACAATATTCGCTTCTGTTGCAATGGGGGCGATGTTCTTTCTCGCTCGCATCCGGTACGATGTGCCGAATGCGAGTGAAACCGTGCGATTGACACGTCCAGCGAGAGCTCAGTCGGCGGCGAGCTTGTTATTTATGCGTCACGTTGATTAGTTAAAAAATTCGAAATATCTTGATTTGATAAAGAATTCATCAATATTTTGACTTGAAATGCTTGGGGTATTAGATACCCCCTTCGGACGACGCGGTTGTTTTCGAGCCGCCGTGACGGGTCGGTTAATATGATGTATATGCTGTTAATTCTTTATCATATGTTGTGTTTTATTTTAAATACGTTGTTTAGATTTTCTAATTTTATTTAAAAAATATATTTCTCCTCCTGGGAAATATTTTTTGTGATTCTATACAAGGTTTGATCAAAAAATAGTTGGAATTTTAAAATATTCAATTTTTTTTGTACAATTGTCCTTGGTGTATCTTGACATTGGTAGCCGTATTTGATGCTTACTCTATGCTTGGCCGTCATAAAGATTTTACGTGTTTTTTTCTCGGTGATTTTGTGTTTGTGGAAAAACGGAAAATTGGGGAAAGATTGTTTACACAAAAATTATCGACCTCCATATTCATCGGATATGAGCTTACGGGCACCAGAGAAATTTTTATATGCTTTCAAACTCTTATAATACATCGAAAAAAGTTTTTTTGCTATAAAACCTATCCTAACACTTAATCGGCAGGAAGCCGAAATAAACAATGGTGGACCCGATCACCATAGGCCGGTAACCTATTTATAGGCTTTACTGACGCAATCATATTTGTTTATTTAAAACATACGCTTACTAAATTTATGTACAGTATACTAAGAAATGCATTTATTTTTTACAGTGATATTAAGTTTGAGCAAATACGTGGCCGATTAAGTGTTAATTTAGGTTTAAATCACATCTCATGTTTACTGGAGAACATCTGAATGTCATAATTGTTTTTTATTTGATTAAATAACATATATTTTGAACCATCTATAATATATTTTCCATGTTTGTGCATCTTATACAAGTCGGCTCTTTGATTTTAAGCCGCTAACCTTTTCCGATTTCCGCATTTCCCAACTTTGCTAAGAGCACTCTTACCTGCTGGTAAAGCAACAGTAGTTATGTATACACGCGGCAGTGGTGGAAAATCTTTATTTACACTACACCCCTGGGTCTCGTGCGTAAAATAAATACACTTTTGCATTTTTATCCCGAGCATTTCCGCGAAAATTATCACCACGTTCATACGGATCAAATATTAAAAAAGATATAAAAAAAGATAACACACACGGCCCTCCCGTCCAATTGTTTAATATGAATTTTTGACCAGAGCTAGAGCGTATTTATAAGCTTCAGGTGGCTTCGCCCCCGACAGTGGCGGGGGGGATGGGGGCGAGGGTTTGAGCCGGGAGCTGGAGGTGAGCCGGCCCTGGAAAGTCTGGATACTACCTCAGTCGGGGCCGAAGCCTCGCACTGAATACACGGACTAGTCGCTTCGCAAATTGCTAAATAATAAAACCAACTTTTCAAAAAAAAAAATATATCTATAAAAGTGATAAAATATAATAATAAAAAAGTGTTTTTTTTATTTTAAATAATATCATCCCCTATATATCATTAAAATTAAAAATTCTAATTATAATATAATTATATTTAAATATAAATTTAGTGAAATCCTATATATTTTTAAATGTATTTATAAATAAAAATACTAGTGTTAATCTTTTGTATTTGTAAGTAGTAATATTGGGCAGCGTTGTCATATTCTATTAATATATCTACAACTTTATCAAAACTCGTAAACTTGTATTATCGGAAAAACTTTTCGCACATACACTGGTTAGAAATGATGAAATCTTTATAACTAATATAAATTTATAGATGTTATGAGCAACTTTTGCACAGTATTCATCCCAAAAAATTCTATATGATAATTTATTTAATATTCAATGAAAACCAATGTAATTATTATCATTTATTTTAATTAATAAAACGGCTTAAATTAATCTTAATTTTATGTTATTAGTTATTAGTTAATAGCAATAATTTTATGTTATTGAAAAAATAATATAATCAGCGTCATAGAGTTTCACCCCTTTTATTTTATATGCATTTAAATTGTATACATATTATTTATTTGATTATAGTATTATTGATTTAATCATTTTTAGAATAAATGCATTAATATTTTTGTTTATGCAACTCTGAAAATTCAATGAAAATCGTGTCACGGAATTTAAGATATTTCCGATGTTCAATTTCAATGTAAAATATTTTATTTATTTTACTATTGATGAAACCGTCCAAAATATATATTTTTTGTATCCCTCATCATCGATAATATTTTATGAAAAACACAATCCCAATTCGCTGCATTTTTCATCGTTTTTTCTGTCTTAATATATTGAATCCTATGGATAAACATTTTTTTGTAAATTTAACTTTTTGCAGTCGACCATTATTTGATTTATATATGAATTATATTTAAATATATATTTTTAAGAGCACATCGATCCATCTCAATTAGTTAGAACCGATATTCTGACGCGATTTTCCTTTTAACTGTTTTTTTTCATATTATTTAATAATAATACGCATAGTAGACTAGTTCATGTCGAATTAGTGTCTAATTTCAACATTTAATATCCCGTTTTTATGAAGATAAATTATTTTCGTCTTACTCTCAACTAATTTTGTATGAAATTATTTATATTTATTCGCACCAGATGTATTTCGTCATATTTTAAATTGTATAAAAAGACATTGTCCCCGTTTAACATCAGCTTCTGCAAATTTTCCAGACGTATGGCGTCGTAGTAAATTATTTCAGTATTAGATCGCGATTTAACTTGCAAATATTTGCAAATAAATAGATTTATGTGTCGCACAATTTCGAAATATTTGCGTCACATCGTTTTATGTATCACACGGGTATTATGGCGTCTCGTAATTTACAATTTTAGTGCTTCCCAATAACAATCTGCAATATATTCGGCTAGTTTCTCAATAGTATTTGGCAAGCGGCGCAGCCAATTTTCCGCTCGGTTACAAATTTTCCAAAATATTGCGAAAAATATTTATCAGAGAATAAAAATGCGTATCGTCGAATTTACACAGTGTATCAAAAATGGTTGATACCCGACGGGCATCCGACATTTATCACTCACTGTCCATCTGTGTGTGTGTACTAGGGTTTTTGTCTATTTCATCTCGGAGTCACGCAATCCCACTGAATTATTTATTTTAAGCTGTAAAAATAAATTTTTGCTACTTCATACGAACGCATGTATCTTTTACGCACATCCTTGCAAAATAAATAAATTTATTTATCGCGATACGTATGCGGATTGCGTATTATTACGCTTTTCGCTAATCGGAGTTAATCCTAGATTTCCGTCATATTAAATCCTACACAAAAGCGATCCAAGACGCGAACATCGCATATCAGCATCCGACGTTATAAATTTATATAATATCTAATTATTTTCAGATCATTTCAGGATTTTGAACGTATAACCATACCCTTTCACGGATCGTTTTCTTTTATTTCGGCATAGTGTTGGGTTCAACGTCGGTCATTATAATAAAGAAATCCGATCCTCTCGGGGTATTCACTCTAGAGATTCCGGTATTAATAATAAGTTTTCCGTCTAAATTTTCAGAAGCACCTCACAAGCAATATATCCTCTTGACAATCTTTTAAAATTAATCTTAATATAAAAATCTAGTGATCCATCAATGTATTAAAGTGTCTTAATATATCAGTGTTTCCTATATCATTGTTAACCTAAGCATATCTGGCTATTATCCTAATTAAACTTTCGATGGATGTGTGTCTGAGTAATAAAGACATTCGCTCTCATACATCTTGATCGCTTGTATTGTACTGTTAAAAAAATAATGGCCTTAGAAAAGTTTTTCTGTGAGTGTACGGAAAGTGATTAAAACAGTAAAAGACTTTTCCGTCGTAGTGAGCTGGCGAAAACAAAAAACTTGCAAAATTTTCGACAGCAGTTTGATTGACGACCTTTTTTCGGCCAAATATTATGTATACTGAACTAAACGAATATATCATAAATGTGTACCGTATAATATCAATAATTTAGTGTTTTTACAATGTGACTTTATTTTATGTGAATCGAAGAAATATCTCGTATCGTAAGGTAAATATTTTTATTTAGTGAATAATTTTTAATATGGCCCGTGTGTGTTTGTATGGAGTGTCATCAATCATCGGATAGAGGCACTGAGCAAAGGACAAGTCGACCCATATCAAGTTTGACCTATAATAGAAAATCACTGCTTAAAAATTTTCGCTATTTTCTAAACGCAGTGAAATTTCCGTATAAATAAATTCATATTCAGGTATGAGATTTAGATAAATTCATAATTTTATTCATTGCTAACCCGATTATGCTAAGTTTAATAAAACTTCACTGGTAAATCCTATAAAATACATATATCAATGCTAAATAAATGCGTATCCGTGTTATAAGAAACAAAAAAAATAACATGGAAAATACGAGTCACTTTTTTCAGAAAAATATCAATTGAGCTTTCGTCAAAAGTATATATAATATGTTGTAAGCTCTACAGATTTTTTTTATAAATGTTTAATAATTTTATAAATTGCGTTGTAAGTTAAGCCCTGTAAAATTCTCATTTAAATTTTGTGCTTCTTTCAGTCTAGATCTCTTTCTTTGTATTTTTTCAGCACCAAATATTTTAACATTATCATCCTAAAAAATAATTTGGATAATCCCACATCCTATTTCAAACAAATTTGTCTGTTGAAATTTAAAATAAATATATTTTTTGTCAAAAGATTCTTCACAATCTAAGCTATTTTCGGTATCGTTTTAATTATTTATTTTATACTTTTGACGAAAAGCCTAAATAATATGTTCTGTTATTGTTTACATTAAGAGATAATTGAAAATTGGGACAAGGACGTTGCTAGCCGCTAACAATAACCGGCTGAAAGCGATTGAAATGAGGTGTTACTGAAGAATGTCGAAGATTCGATTCACGTCAAAAGTGGAAAACCATACGTATCGCCTTCTGCAGATTACTATGGAGAGAAAAGTGGAAAGTAAACTGTGATTAGGAAGAAAGAACACCTCATAGATCCACAACATTTGCAATTGGATCTGGTTGAGATGTCCAGAATTGTTCCAGCTTGCCGAAGATATAAACATATGTGGAGATTTTAATTCAATAATATACTGTTCAACTTTCTTAGTAATATATATTGTCAAAATGTTTAATGTTACGTTATCTCTAATAATTCCCGATTCAATTTTACTTATCTTAAGAGAACTAATGTGTCCTTTCTTGGACTATTTATTAGACAAATCATCTATGAATATCCACAATGTGCTTTTACGTATCACACAACACACTGATTTAATTAAATTAATTTAAAATCAAGCTGCAGCCTTGTAGCAGCACTAAGAACCTCTGCATCAAGAAATAACTGAGGGAGACGATATAGTAGAAGTTTCAGGATAATATTGCAACCAAATATTTTTCATAAGTCTATACTTCCATCATTATTCCTTAAATATCACTG